>VYXC01010733.1:811805-946329 GCA_013397175.1 Platysteira castanea | reverse complement strand
GGAAAAAAAAAAAAAAGACAGGATATAATTAGTAGTGTTTTAGAGAAGAAATACCAGCCAGTAGATAGTGGGCTGGAGAGTATACCAATAAAACACTGACCTGGCACACTATCACTGATACTGCAGGTAACCCTGGAGAGCCTTGCTTCACTTCTCTGTCTTCCTGTGCACCTGCTGCCTATTCAGGAATTTTTGTGCCTTCTGTTTATGAAGGACATGGCCTTGTTACCTTTGATGTCAATGGTCAAACCATCATTACTTCCTTGGAAGCAGATGGGGTCCATATGGCCTGCTTGCATGATCATTGCTCATGTATAACACCCACAGAGCTAACAGGTTTCTAACTGGGATGAATTGCATTGTTAGAAACAGTAAAATGAATGAAAGAAGCTAGAACAATGTGAAAACTTTGTAGGAAGCAGTGAATTTTTATAACTCTCTTCTGGGTATATCATGGCACCTCACACCTTCTGAGAAATTCACTGGCAGAATGAGTTTCGAGAGGCTATAATGGGGAAATGAATAATAGTAGGGTGATATGGGAAAGGCCTGTTACTGTGGAATCTGAAGCAGTAAGATTTAATTAGAGGACTATTATTCTCTTTGGTTGTTAGTGTATGACCCTGGTGATGTCATTCTCCACTTAGGAGGCTCCTGCTTCTTTTGGATTGTGAAATGTGGTGGTTGTGAAGTGCAGTGCCCCCAGCATCTGAGCCCCAGTGTTGCTCTCTCTAAAGCAAAAAGGGGAGTAGTAGATGCTGCTAAAGACCATAAAACTAAAACCAGTTTTCCCCAGCTAGGACACTGAGTGTATTAATTCTGAGAAGGGTCAAGTGGAATGCTGAATGAAGCACCTAGGAATAGAAAAAGGGGGTACTTCAGGGCGAGGAGACAGAAGTGCTGTCTGTACAGTTCAGTATCAACTGCACTTAAAGGATGTGGCAGCAGGATACACAGCTGTGAAGGCACACGAAGTCCAAAGCTAACATGGACTAGGCATGTTTGAGAAAGGGTATAGCACCAGAGTGCAGCAGCTAAGCCTTGCTGGGGTTAATTAGATGAAGTGAGGCAAGCTGTGGAGCTAAAAGCCTCTCAGACAATAACTAGTGTATATAAGATTGGCAGAGATGCACTGTGCCATCTAGATAGAGTTTGCTCACCCTTGGTGAATCTCAGGATGAACTGCAAGTAATGCTGTCCAGAAGTGCTTTTTTCACTCCCAGCCTGCCAGTGACTAATCAAGGCAACTGATCTCATAGTCCTAACTGGTAGAAAAACTCATGCACAAGCAGCTTTGTTGTTACAAACTCAGGGCAAGCAAATCAGATACAGCAATAACTTTCAAATATGCACACCAAGTCATTGCTTCAACCCTCCCCAGCTTTCTGTAGTTTCATCCCTTCTCTGTATATATTTCTCTTGATGAAAACAAATACAATTCTAAGACATATTTTATTATTCACAGTGCTCCAATTTGGGTGTGAAAAGGCTTGGATGGTTTAAGCAGTTAGTCTGAGAATGCAAGGCCTGGCACTGATGCTTAAGATTTGTAGCTTTTTATATTTTTCAAGTATTTGTAGCTTTGTAGATTGCTAATGCGTGGCTGTAGCTCCTAGTGCTTTTATAACACTTTCCCCCTACATTTAGGAACAATAAGCTAACCTGCTAAACAGATCCCTAAAATATTGTTTAGTCTTATTCCAAGAAGAGAACCAACTACATGGACATTCTCTTTTCCCAGAATCTGGGAAGACATAACAAAAGTGTGGCAAAGAAGCCCCTGGACTGCTTCCAATGGGGCAGGACCCAGGGAATTATTACCTAACCAACTAACCTTATTACTGGACAATATATGATAGGAATACTAATCAAACTAACCTTATAAAAATTGTAAAATGACTGTACCATGTGTGGTTTTCACCATATTGTGTACCTGAAGGCTGTCAATTAAAGCTTTGCTTTTATATTATCACCCTAACGTTGTTTGGGAGGGTTTGTTCTACTTCCAGTCAACAGCAGCAACAGTAGGATTTCACTCTTGGCAAGGAAAATAGTACCAGGTTCCTCCTGTGGGCCTAAATCATTAGGCACTGCAGAGATATTTTCATGTTAGGCAATATAATATATTAGGTTAGGAAATCAAACTTTGACTTACATTCATGGAAACAATAACATCTTCAAAGTTAATGCAATGGTCACCTATAATCAGCATAACTTGCAATGGTCACCTATAATCAGCATAACTATTCTCACCAGCTGTCCATCACAAATTTCATGGAGAGGAAAGAGATCAAAACAAAACAGAATGGAGAGTTACTACACCTACATTTTCAAAGGAGAAGTATTTACATTTTGCCAACCTATAATCTACCTAGAAATGTTGTAGTGTGTGCCTGAAGTTACTTATTTATATTTTCATAATCATAAACCTGCTTAAAAATCAACTATATGAATTATATATATATAGTATATGGGCACACAGGTATAAAGAATAAGAAAAAAATACTTCAAAATTTAAAGAACCCTTAACTAACAATGCAAATTTTTCTTATTTATGTACTTAGTTTTCTTTGGGAATCAGTGAGAAATCCTTCTTTTTGAATATTTAATATTTGCTATTCTCATTTTATAAGAATCATGAAGGTGGTGACAATAATGTAACCTTGTAATAGGTCCTGGAAAACTCAGTGCTCAATGCCCAGTGCCCTGCTATGACAGTCATAAAAGCAGGAAATACAAATACAAATACAAATACAAATACAAATATAAACTTCAGGCTCTTTCTGTGATAAGCCGTAGATGATGAGTCAATATTGTAGGTGATGACTCAATGCTGGTGACAATGACATCACAGTGACATTGCAGAGATGGCTGTCTATTTATCTCAGCGAGTTTGGGTGTGGATCCATGAAAGTTTTAGCTTGTGTGTACAAAGGCCTTTGATGTTCCCTTTTCACAAAATCTGATGAGTTTTCATACTTAAGGCATCTTTCACAGAGGTCACCTGCTCATGCTCAGTACCTCTGTCACAGCTCATGGACCTTCCCAAATAAATTTTAGAAATGACTATCTGAACACAGAAATGGTCAGAACACTAACAAGCACAGGCTTCTTAACCAGATATCAAATCATCATCATTACAGAGGCATGGGTGCTTAACTTTTAGAGAGAAACTCAAACAAGCTTTCATTTTTCTAATGGACTGAGAAGTGCTACACACTTTCTAAAAAACCCATCCCTTGCTCCATGTCAAACTAATTTTTTGTGTAACTCATGTTTTAAGGGAATTCCTGTTTCTCTGTTGAATTATTGTAATATTTGAATCTGCCTTAAGTAGATCTTCAATTTGGATCTTTTGATGTTTTCCTTTACAACTTTTAAGGGTCCAAAACTAACTTCCTATTCTTTCTAAATGTTACTTATGCTGTCCTTCTGCCCATTTTGGTACATGCCCTCTTTTTTCTTTCTTTTTCTGTTTTATGTCTTTTTCTGGTTTTTTTTTTTCTTTTTTTTTTCTTTTTTTTTCCTTTTTCTTTTTCTTTTCCTTTTCCTTTTCCTTTTCCTTTTCCTTTTCCTTTTTCTTTTTCTTTTTCTTTTTCTTTTTCTTTTTCTTTTTCTTTTTCTTTTTCTTTTCCTTTTTCTTTTCCTTTTTCTTTTCCTTTTTCTTTCTTTTTCTTTTCCTTTTCCTTTTCTTTTTTTTGTCATTCTAGACTACCAAATATAGTAGAACAGAATAGAATAAGTCCCTCTTGGAAGGGATTACCTGGTCCAACTGCTTGGCTACTTCTGGGCTGACCAAAAGTTACAGAATATTGCTCAGAGCAGTGTCCAAATGCCTCTTAAACACTGACAGGCTTGGAGCATCAGGGAAACATGTTCCTGTGTTTGATTATCCTCTCAATAAAGAAATGGCTCCTAATGTCAAGTCTGAACCTCTCCCAACACAGTTTTGACTCCTACCCATGCATCCAATCACTGGATACCAGGGAGAAGAGGTCAGCATCAGCACCCCACCTTTCCACTTTTCCTCCTTAGAAAGTCGTAGACAGCAATGAAGTGGCAACTCAGTCTATTTTTCAAGGCAAACTAGGCAAACCCAAAATCCTTAGCCACTGCTCACAGGACATACAGGTCTGCAGCTTCAAACCAAAATACTGGACCTGTGTATGCCATTAAAAGTAATATATGTGAGTAGTCAGGCTGCTGAATTGGTTTGTTCTTTTTGCTTTTCTGGTTTGGTTTTGCTGTGTGTGTGGTGATGGTGGTGGTACAGATGGTTATGAATGGTTAGGTATATGATGGTACAGATGGTTAGGTACACAGTGAAGAGGGAACCTGAAGTTAGGCTTGGAATTTAAAATGGAAAAAAAAATTCTAAAGATGCACATCAATATCTGAAGAGAGGAAAAAATTATCTACCAAAATATTAAGAGCATGGTTAGAATGCTGGTTAGGGGTTCAAAGAAACTGCAGTGACTTCTGTGCTCTTCTCTGTCAAACCCCAGTTTCTGAGATGCAAGGTAATCTTAGTTTTTTCACACCTCTCTAGAGCCCTCTGCTTTTTCCTAATTCCTAATGTCTTGTCCCTATATTGCTAGAAATATACTCTGAGGTTATTTAGGAAATACATAACTTTCTTAGGATGGGGAGATTCTTTCCCTAACTCCACTAAAGGCTTCTCATGTGTCGTAACTCCAGTCAAGTGTTTTATGGTTCACTGGAGAATACAGGCAATTAAATCTTCTGGGTTTTTTCATTTCTGATGAAAAGAAAGTTGGACTTATGTGAAAAGATGCTTGTGCTCGGTAGTTAGAAATTCCAACCCTCATTTGTTTTAAAGCTGAGGTCAGAATGAAGGAGATAGTGTAAGACTCTAACACTTATAAGAGACCTTGAGCACACATCTTGAATAATAGGCAGACAGTTGAGCTTGTTTGAGTCCTGCAGGAAAAAGGTCCTTGATCAGTCATGCTGCTGCATTCAACATGAGTTGCAATCTCTAAGTGGTTTTCAAGGGTAACTCCAAATAAAGCACGTTACAGTAATACAGCCTGGAGGCAAAGAGCAAAGCTGAGAGATGGGGGGGGATATAAATACACTTCCTTTACAAAGGGCCAGACAACTCTTGAGCTGTCTGCTTAAATACTTCCCATAATGAAGTAATAGAAAGTAGTGCAGCAGTGACAACAGCAGAAAACAGAACAGGTGCTTTCAGCTCATTTTGGCCATTTATCCTGAGCTTAGTGCCTCCAGATTCTGGTATTGGACTTTCATATTTCTTGAGCAGAAATCCTTAATTTAGGAAGCATAATTGCCTATTGCTCAGGCAAAATTGCTCATCAGCCTATAGTCCTTGGAGTCTCCATCTGGGAAAAGAAGTTCAAGTATACTTAAATCTGTCGGATACTGAATCACAAAATACTTTTTTTTTTTTAGTAAATCCAATTAAAATTCTCCACAAAGAAGTATCAAAACCATTTTATATCTAAATTTTCTTTTGAGAACAAATAATTTTCATATGCATATCCATTTTATTTTTATCTTCCAGATGTTGGTGTTTGTTAATTTTATGTGATATAACTCTCAGATTTCTGTTATCTTTATATTAATTTTATGTTGCTATGCTAGATGTGCTGAAAAAATTCAAAACTTTTATAATATTACAGAATCGCAGAAAAATTAGAGAATTTCATAAGGGTTAAGAATTAACATTTCACTTAAAATAAGTACAAAATGTACCTTAGCTGTCGTTCATCAGCTACATAGTTCAGAAAGCCAAGTCTAGGCTTCCAGTTGGGCTTCGTTCTATCTAAGTGCTCAAAATAATTTAAGAAAGCCTTTTGAAGAGAACCTGAAAGTGAAAACGCAGGTTTCCAAGTTCTTTGAAGTATCTTTAATATCATTCTTGAAAGCGTTTCAGGCTTTTCTCTTACTCCATTGTGGAATTTCACTTATTTTCAAGTGTTAAGTCACATTTCTGAAGCGAGTCCAATTCTGCCATTCAGAGAAGATACACTAAGAACACAAATAAATGGAAATCTCAGTGGATGTCAAATTTTTTACATTTGTACTAGTAAATTTAAAAATTATGAAGAATTGCTCATTTAAGGTTTATTCTTTACTTTCTGCTTTATCTTGGAGCCCCAGTGTCTTCAGCAAATGAGACTTTTCTAAATATTACTAGAATTTTGCTTATTATAACAAATAATAGTAATATAATTTTTGGTCATTTTTGAAGTTGACTGACTTTGCTTTTTGTTCCATTCTCCATGATTTTCCTTCCACAGCTCTTCAATAACAGTAGCCATTGAATTGCAAAGTGTATTACAAAGCTGTCTTAGGAGCTGGATGAACATGCAATAAAAATATGCAGAATAAATTTAATTAATATGTGTTCATATTTTCCAGCTCCCTCCACCTTTTTTCATCAATATCTGATTTTTATGCCTCACTTACTAACAATGAGTGTGCTGGTAAAGGCACAATAAAGGAGACTCTCACACCTGCTAGGTTCAGCAGAAAAGAGGAAAAAGAGAGACTTTATTTACATTTTTGATACTTTATAGGGTTTTCAATTCCACAAGGGATTGGAGGACATGGCACTTCCTCCTCAATCCCACTGGAGAGAAAGGATGCTCATCAAACTTTCTCTCATCACAAAAGGAATGAAAAACAGAAAAGACGGTTAAATAAATATTGGCTATTGTTTACATGAAACTGTGGGAGAAAGAATTCCAACTCCATATTATACACAAAAGGCTTTAGCAAATGCAGGACAACAAATGAGCTGGAACACCTTTTCACCAAAAAAAAAAATCCTTTCCTGAAAGACAAAATTTGAAATGGAATTCATCTCCTCATTCACTTTCAGATGTCTGTTAAGTGTCCTGCTCTAACGTTTTACTAAAACTGCTTCATTATACATCATGTACGCTTCTCTTGTTCCTTCTGATATGATGCTTATTTACTCTATTTGCTGGCTTTTTTTTCCTTTTGTTTAATAAATCCTAACCTAATTATAATATGTTGCTACCTTTTTTTTCCTTTTTCTTGTTAAACAAGCAGTTTTTATAATTTTATTTCAGCATTTCCTCTTTAAACCTTATCATCCCCTCTTTCTTTTTTTCTTTCTTAGACCAGAAGAAATAAAATTCATGTTATTCTTTCAGGAAACCATTTTTTCATCATAATCATTGCCTCAGTCATCCATTGTCATCTCAAGATTCAATGTTTAAAAAGTTTCTGTGACTTTCCACTCATTAGATATCTTATGCTGTGGGAAGTGTACTGCTGGAGATTTTTACAAAGCTATACATATTTCTTTCAAGTCCATTTTCTATTCTAACGTGATTTTTTTGTCCATCCAACTCAAATCTTCCTTATTCAGATATGTATATTTTTATATAATGCTGTTTGTTTAGGTTTTGGTTTGGCTTGGTTTGTTGTTTTTTTTTTTTAAAGACTTTTGAAAAGTTAATATTAAATTGGAATCAGTTGACTCTAAGCTATAAAATCTTTCTTCTGGGCTCTATACAAGAAGGAAAGACTCCTTGAAAATATAATTGTTATTCCTAAAAGGGATTCAGGAAACTCAGTCCACACAGTCTGTTCAGAGTCCATGCTTCTATATGGGTAGAAGAATGGACAAGGTACATCCAAATAAGATTAATCTATAGAACATCACTTTCTGCCTGCTGGGAGAAAATAAGTAGGACATTTTTCTGTAAGAATAAGCAGATTCTCCCTGCACTGGTCTTTACAGAGTGAAGGGAAATAGAAAGTTCCCAGTTGCAATCAGCTTGATATAATACATACATAATGTATCTACAGAGGCATAGAGCAACCTTGCTTGTTCCCAGGACTTTCTATTTACCATACTCGTTCCTATAAATTGTTAGGCAGACTAACACTTTCTTGTAGCAGATCTACTGCTTACTCAGTACTTATTTTGAATGATGCTTGTACATGTGCAGGGGACCAGATGTGTCCTTTCCAAGTGTTAATGAGGAATGGCCATAGATCTATTTCATAAAGGCAGCCTCAGTTCCTTAAAAAAATTATTTGTCATCCTGGCAGTAACTGGTGAGAAAATTATGCACACAGGGCATTTATTTTCTTCTCAATAGTGTAAGCTAAGGTCAGAGGTTCAGACTTCACTTTATACTGTCTTTGTTAGCTTAACACAGAACAATGCACCGACTAAAGCGGGAGAAATGCTCATTTTTGTCACTTGCAGTGGTATCAGTGGTGGCCAAAGAGTGATAGAGGCCAGAACACTTGATAATTTGCCTGCAGTGATGCTTGTACTCCTTGAGAGTTGTTTGAATTAAACACTGCCAACCAGGGAAAAATCAATAAAGTTGTTTAAATGGTTTCACAGGGGCCTTTGTGATGATTGAATATTACTCTTCTTACAAGACCAATAGCTCCTTGCTTTTTTTTCAGTGCATGACCAGTAACTAAAGTTTTTCAGTGTAAGAGTTCAAATGAAAGCTGAGTGTCTTCTCTTCTTCCTGTCTTCTTCTACTGACAAACAGTTTTCATTTCCTTTTTTTTTAAAACTAAAGTAGAATAAATCAATAAACCTCCCAGAAGTAGCAACATTAACATTCCAAATCATCCCTATTTCCAGCTAGATCTGCAGAAAAGGGCAAGACCAACACTGATTTACACCATCTGAGGATCTGCTCCAACACTTCTTCGGGTTACATGACATTCAATCAATTTGCCCAAAGAATGATGCACTGAACAAAAAGAACTGCAAACAGTACAGATTTTCAGTGTTTGAAATAGCATAAGTTTTTATTTTTATAAATGTTTTTTACTCTTTTGAATGATAAATAACAGTTTAGAGAATTAATACATAAGAATTTACCTTTTTAAGGTTGCTTTTTAAGGGATATGACAAAAATTTGGATAATTTACCTACTATCTTAGAGAAAGTCATAAATCTGAGAAAACCTGCATCATGCCCATGTAAAGAATCCATTCATTCAGCTAAAGATGCGCTATCTGTTACGTAAAAAATTTAAAAGATCCTTGTTTGCACTGAAATAAACCTCAGTCTTCCTCCAACACTCTGTCAGCTAAACTTGTACCAGATTCTGACATTACTCACATGGACTGACAATGCAGCCCTTGTAGCAGTCAAACTGGTGGTGATTTTCTACATTATTTGTGTACATCATTATAAAAGAGAAAGGAAAACTGTGAATCACCACCATATCAGTGAAAATAGTCCCTTCACTCATTGAAAAGGTATGCTGTCAAATATGAGTTTCCTTCTACACCTGATGAAATGCTTTAATTCTCCTATGCATCTTTCTCTGAAGTAAATGTTGTTATTTTCCTGCTAGAAGTTACACATGGAGCAGAAAAAGAGTGGATGAAATGGAGTCAAGGGAGACAGGATTCCTGGCTTTTTATCTCTGCTTTTCCACTATTCAACCTTTAGCATATGCCTTGATTTCCCTGCTAAAACCATGACAGCTACAACAACAGTTAACTATAGAAATGCTTTGAGATTTAATTAACTGTTACTACATTTCAAAACCTTCATTAAAAAATCTCTAATGTGAATGAATTACACATTGTGGAACAGTAATGAAGGAAAATATGCCAACACAGGATACAGCAAGCAAGCATCCAACAAAAACAAACAATCCCCCCCACAAATGCCTGTACAGTGTTTTTTCACAGTTCTGAGCTATGACAGTTTACAACAATTTCTACAACGTTCCCATCCCCATAATGTACTCTTTTAGACTAACTGATACACGTTTTACTGGACAACATAATTTCATGGAGTACTATATATTTATATGCAAACATCTTCACAAGAATCTCTCTTTATCTGCTTTAAGTTGTGAAAACTAAATTACATCTTTTATAGACAAATAACCATTGAGATAGCTTACACTCCCCATCCCAACTTCTGGCATAGGAAAACCCAATGAACTCAATAGCAGCAACCTTGATCAACACATTGCACCATTTGAACCTAACATGTACCCCTAAACCCCTTATTATGCTTCCAGGGGAAGGAAGATTTGGGATTTATTTCTTTTCCTTTCTAAGTCTAAATTTTTACCAATTAAAAAATCCCAAAAAACAAAAACAAAAACAAAACCAAACCAAAACAAACAAACAACCAAAAACCACCCCCCAAATAAATGAACAAACCCCACTACAACCAAAAACCAGGAGTAAAAGTTGAGTTTGCATAAAGGAGGTCATAATATTCAAATAAGAAATAGAGCATAAATTTTCTTCTCAAGTTTCCAGTATAGCACCATGGCGTGATAATGTATACATCTGCATCACTTCATTTCTTATGAGTATGTCCTTTTTTTTCCAGATTCCGTCAACAAGTAGAAAGTACAGAGACAGAAACACCAAATAATTGAGGGGAAAAAATACCAAGTTGTGTTTTAGGTATCAGTATAGTTCTACCATTGGGGAAAAATTACAGATAGTCCACCTCCAAACTAGCCTATCCATCTTTCTTTAAGTATTTGGTATATACATATCATAGGCCCTCTGCTGGAAAAGGGATAGGCCAGCTACCTTAAATTTTGTCTACTGCACCACTTGGTCCTTCAGCTGGGCTGTAGTGGTGAGATTCTCAGTTCAACTTTGTGGCTGTCTTCTTGATGTCAACCAAACCATTAGTAGTCATGGACATGGGCTAAACAAAGAATTAAAAAAAAAAATACAACCAACTTCATAATCTAGAAATTATTATCTTTTTAAGAGGTAATAATTTTCTGTCTAATGAAAATCTTAATTAAAAATGTTTATATTGATTTTTTTTTAATAATTCTGTTGTTGATAAAAAAAATTCTAATATCTGGATTGTCTTATATGTGACATTTGCTTTCATGAGCCATGCAGTTATCAGAAGCTAATTCTGTTGAGAAACTAATCAGGGAAGGTGTTACACATATGCAAAACATATGATTAAAGAGAGGGAAGGCAAAGCTCGTGCAAAGAACTGAATATTGTAATGAAATTTCCACTGAATGGAGATGTGAGGACTTCAAACTCAGTTTAATTAGGCCGCTGAGTGGAATCCCCTAAGACTGACAGGAATTGAACAGCTAATAATCAGTTTGTTCTTTACTGATTACTGGCTAATCATGTCCCAAACACAACCCCTTTCCCCTTTCTCATTATGAATACATTTGCAAGCCTTTTTTCTAATCTCTGCACTTTTATGGGCACACAAGCCCTAATCAGATAACTTCAAGAGCTTCAACTAGTGTCTTTAAAAGCCCACCTATTGTTTGTGGAGCAAATATTTGCATCCTTCAGCATCACATTGGTAAACACTGGCTGTGCTTGTAGGAAGTGATGAAAAACCCAATTATGCAAAAGAAGCATATTTTGTTACCTAATTTTTCAAAGTTGATTTCCGTGTTTCAGTGTCTGAGTGTGCCTCTGCTGAGTACTGTAATTCTAAGTACAAAGAAAACCCACTTGCATTCAGAATTTCTTGCACACCGTGGCATTGACATCTGAGACCTGTTCCTGTGAAGCTCCTTTTCTATAGAAAGGAAGAATAAACTTACTTTTTATGTATCAGCTTTCATACGAACTGTAAGCTCAGATTTTTATCTATACCCCTTTTAAGTAATTTGAAAGAGGGCTATTGACTTCCTTGGACCTTACATCTGACCTGTCATGTTATAGACAACAAAGTGATGTGGTTTGAGTGTTAACAGACAAGAGAAGTAGAAAGCAACTAAACCAGTAGAAAAGCAACAATCAACTGCAATGAGGTGAACAGGTTATCTGGAGTATTTTTAGATGAGTTTTGTCATTAAAAGTGTTAAAGTCTCAATTGTTTTTTGAAAAACAGTTTGCTGTTGGGTGCCTAAATTATATATATATCTCAGTTTTCATCAAGAGATTTTCCTAAATTCCCTAAAAAGTTTCTTTACTTATATAAATACGAAGGACTTCTGTTACCTTAACACACCTAAGCAGTTCAGCACCAAGGCCAGGAATATGTCTCATCAGGATCCTCAGAACCTGTTGGCACCAATACCACATCTGGAGTAAACTGTGTGGAAAACTCAGAGGGAAGAAATGCTTTTATTCAAGATCCCAGTGAAACGAGACAGAGATGCCTGTGCACGTCCATCTTTTCTATAGTTCAGCGACTAGAGGACCTTTGTAAAGTCTTTGAGAGGACTCAAGCTTGCATCTTTTCCGCACAAGGCACCACACTTTTTCAAGCAGTCACACATTTTCACTCTCCTGCTGTAGATTTGTATTTTTTTTTTTTTTAAGATTCAGTATTTTTGTTTGGTCCAGAAGAAAAGGAGCAATGGGAAATATAATTCCTTCCCACTCAATAAATCAGGACACCTGCAGAGGAGACCTATGTTCTGACCTCTTTGCATGGTCAGTTTCTGTGTCTCACATGATGAACACTTAATGCTGTGTATGTGTAATTACATGCAGATGAGAGAGAAAATACCTCAACAAGCTCTACACTTCTTTAGGACACCAGCAAGCATAGTTTCTAGTGATAAAATAACCAGTAAAGTCAATTAAACAATTCCCAGTGACCCTGTGGATATGGAAAGAGCAAATAGCAGGGCAGTGGGTCACAGTGACGTGAGGAGTGGAGCCATCATGCATCTTGTTAATGCTACAAGCATGTCCCAATTCTTTCAACACTAGTTTTAGTTTTTCTTGTCCATTTTTAACACTTCTCTGGCTGTTCCTACCATTAATTACTACTGCAACAGTACACATATAACATCTGGTAGCTGGCAAGAATGTGTTGGAAATAAATTTCATCTGAATCAGTTAATATGTTGTTGTTTGGTTGGAGTTTTTTAATTAGTCACAAGAAAAGGTTTATTTTCTCTTCTTGGACTGACTCTTATAAAGAAAATCAACACAGAAGGAAGAAAAAGAAATAAATCTTTAAAGAAATATCTTTAATTTGCAGAGGCATTAATTGTACTTGCAATTAATGTTTTTGCTATTAATTTTAAGCGTTAAAATATATCCTAATATTTTTAGATTTTCTTTCCAATTTTTTTATGAAAAAAACCACCTTCTTGAAGAATTCTCTCACTTCCTTTGGGGAAAAACAACTCTATTTTGAAAAACAAACAATAAATAAAATATAAAGAGATGAATGCACAATGATAATCTAAAGATAAAGCTTTACAGAAATAATTGTTTCCCCTGGCCTAGTTCTTTGCATAAATAAATAAATAATTATAGGGAAAGAAGGAAGCAGTAAAGTGACTACATTAAGAAGTTGATTGATGTGTTGCTCCTGTGCGATGTTCGGCAGGCTTTTCTCTGGAGAGACTTTATTGGTTTGCTGGTACTAAATTTTCCAAACATATATATATCTTCTGATGCATGGCAAGTTTGTCACTGTTGAGAAACTACGTCAGCCAAGTTAGAAAAGTTAAGAGCCTGTAAAACTTAAGTCATCCAGAACTGCCACTAATGGAAAAAAATATAGAGAGATATTAAAGAAATTCAAAGTTATATGAAGGTTGAAGTTTTAGATGGATGAGGGTAAAAGGTGGGTAGCACAGGCATAACACTTGCAGATTGATTAAAATACATAGACAAGAATAATTTAAAACAAAACAGTAGGGCAGATCACCTTCTAAAAATTTTCCTTTTAAAGGAAAAAAGAAGTGTTAAACCTGAACCCCGTAAAAATTTCCAAATACTGTTATTTGGGCTCTTTGTATATGAAGTTCAGCAGTACAAGGAGGCTTAAACTGGCAGTTGAAAACAATATTTTAAAAAATCTGGATTAATAATATTATATTAATTTGAGAAATAATAAATTAGTCAATTAATCAATTAATTTAATTCCTGGCTGAATTGGGTTTGTTCAGCCTGCGGAAGGGAAGGCTTTGGAGTGAGCTAATTGCAGCCTTCGAGTACCTGGAGGCAGCCTACAAGAAAGATGGAGAGGAACTGTTTACAAGAGAATGGAGTGACAGGAGAAGGGGTGAGGCTTTCAAACTGTAAAAGAGAAGGTTTAGATATTAGGAAGAAATTCTTTATTGTGAAGGTGGTGGGGCACTGGAACAGGTTGCCCCGAGAAGTTGGAGATGCCCCATCAAGTGTTCAAGGATGGGGCTTTGAGCAACCTGGTTTAGTGGAAGGTGTCCCTGCCCATTACAACGAGGTTGGAATTTAAAAGATCTTTAAAGTCCCTTTCAACCCAGGCTGTTCTATAATTCCATGAAAATCAGAATAATGGGGAAAAAAAAGGCTTGGCTTTTTCTAGAGCCTTAAACCTACACAATATAATTCTACAATTATGATTTTTTTCTTATTTTTAAAAAAAAAAACCTTGCCTTCCTTAGCACAGTTTAACAGCAGCAGTTTTCCACAAGATTTTTTACTTCAAACATTCTGTTCTTATGATTTTGTCAATTTATTTCATTTTTGACATCAAAAAAATGATGGAGTTCGTCACTGGTCACAGAAGAAAAATTCAGATATTTTCTCATTTTAAAGATGCTATTCTTTTTTTACAGCATTATAAGTGAAGCAGAAGCAGTTCTTTGTTTTTAATAATTCAAATTTGGAGGAAGTTACTGGACTAAGTTTATTTGCATATATGGCATTTCTTTATTTTCAGAAAAGAGTAATGTTGGGAAATATCAGCTTTCTCTCCTGGAAAATCATATTTTTATATGCAATGCTTGAGCATGGTCTCTGAACAAGATTTTCAATTGTGTAAATGACCATTAACAAAATCGGATATCTGTGAAATATGTTGTACAACAACAGAATGTTCTATCATCTAATAATGAAGGAAACAAAATATTATTAAACCTGGGCAACTAACAGTGCAATCTAGATTTAAATCTTCCAGAATTCACTCGTGCTTTACCTATAAATATTCATAGGCAACATAGGCTTGTCAAAGAAGGTTGATAAAATCAAGGGGTTTTGTACATCAAATACATATTCACCATATATTTGTATTTCTTATAAATTTCCTCATTAAGTATGTCCAGGAGAACTTATTTCTGAATCAGAGTACAGTGCTAGTAGTTGGGACTTGCTATTCAATAATCCAATCACTCTTGAGTTCCCCGCCCTTCCTAAAGCAGGTCAAACATGTAGGTTAGGGAAAAAGGCACAGACATGGAACAGCACGTTTGTAAAAACAGAATGTAATCAGCCAGACAACTGTATAATATACTTTAAAATGATATTTAAGCATGTGTTCTGCTGTTATGGGAATATTATATGATACTAATTTACCACTAATCAGGCACTATTATCCACCAAGAGCAGCCTCTGCCAGTGAATTGTTACACTGGTAAAAAGCTGACAGATTACTTCCCACTACAGCATGCAGAAATAAGAGATCTTTACAAATGACATGCCACAGCCATGAAAGCCAATGACACAGGGAGCACTTACAGCTGATAAGAAGCATTTACTTTCTGCCACTTCAAAAGCGAATTCTCCCTGGGATGCCTTTAATCCTACCTGGCACCTTAAACCCAGTGCTCTGCACTGCAGCAAGAAGAGATGAAAGCAAAAGGGCACAGGCAACAGAGAAACAAGCAGATTTAACAAGACAGGCAATACATGCAACTGGTCTTTTGTTGACATGAAATATAGCACAAAACAATGGACTAATGAGGAAGTAACAACAACAATAATTATTATAATTCTAATAGTTTTTAAACAAATTTATTTGGGAGACTGCTGCTTTAATCAGTCACAGCAACTGCCCACATAGCTGGGGAAGTGTTCTTGTATTAGAATGAAAGTGGAATTATTAAAAAATTAAATGCAAAGCTGTTCTTTTTTGCAGTGAAAAAATTGTATGCCCACTAGGTGATAAGCAGATCATCAAAGCAAGCAGGGACTTGGACCTCTCAGATAGAGGAAATATTTTGCTGTAGGAAATGGTCCAAAGTTGCTTTCTTTCCAGTCTTCTCCCTTCTGCTAGCACCACTTGACTGTGAGATATCACAACATTGTCATAATACAAACACTTCCAGTTTTGGCTGAGACATAGAACCACAAACTGTAAACCCCATCAAACGAAATATTAAACCAATAAGTGAACTGATTTTTAAAATTATTATTTCATATTATCAAAAGGGAATGTTAATTCTCAATAAAGATGTAGATATCAGTTCCTTCCTAATTTGAAGGTGTGCACCCAGGCTTGGTTAGGAGACATCTTTGCCTTAATAAGTGTTTGAAAATGCCATAGCTTTGTGCTTTTCAAAGATAAGGACTAAAAATATTTTCCAGAGTGTACTAGATCTCAAATTTTTCTAAAAGTTTATCAGCCTTAGTCATGTTGTATTGCAAATGTTATTTGTATATGTAAAACAAGATTTCCAGCACTTTTTCATTATTGTGGATGCACACAGGACACAGGATGGACACAGCTTATGACATAAAGTGGAATGTAAGCAAGATCATTAGATTGCACTGGTCCTTTAAAACACTGTGCACAATTAAAGAATGTGGATTCTTTTCCCTGTGGATCAGTCTCAGGAAGGAAACCTTATAATATTTTTTAGGAAAAGAGCTAAGGACCTACAGGGATAATGGCTTGATATTTCTAGTAAATGCTTCCTTATCAAGAAACAGGTCAAGTCACATATGGTTTTTGCATGTACTCTTGTGGTCCTTTTAAGAAACTTATATAACTTGAGGCTTCAGGCTTTCTATAGACTAGCTGGTTATAACTTCTGTGTCTCATTTTTTCTTATTCATCTCAAGATAACTGAGAAGAAAAACAATTATTTACATTAAATTTTTATTAATATATAATTAAAATTATATAAAGAAGTAATCCTGGATTGGTACACAACTGCAGAAGAATTATCATAGTTATTATTTTTTATGTTTACCATGGCTTGAACTGGGATTTCTTTTTAGTCTCAGTGAATCCTGGGGTAATAAAAGTGTCAAAGTATTTGGAGGACTAACTTTTAACTGGATAACCATAGGATATAGCTATGATAAAAATAGACAAACTGAAAAACATGCCACTTTTGGTAAGCTACCTGTGAAATCCTAATATAATGTTTAGTATACTCATCATTCCAAAGTATTAGAAGAGAACTCTGACATATTCACCTTTACTGGAGGAAACAAAGCTGTGACACAGATGTTCAAATTCTGCCAATCTTCTTCTGCTGAACCATTCTTTCCATAAGAAAAACCTTGGAGGCAATGTTCCCAAAATGGCACACTACTGTAAGGAAGAATGTTGACAGAAGAATGTTGATCAAAGTAAATATATGACTGAAAGTTACAACTTGTACACATAAACTTAAGATAAAGAGGGAAATAAATAAATTATTATGAAATAATTCTAGCTAGCTAAAAAGTTGCTTCCAAATATGAATTCTGTCCCATAGGGGAGGAACTTTCCTGTTAAATTTGTATTTATGATACACAGGTAGACATAGTCATTGTCTTTGTAAGCTTTTCAAATGTAAACAATCAAAAAGACAAAATGTAAAAACTTTTTAAAGCTTTTTTTACATATCACATGTAATTATATAATTGTATTTACTCAGAGGAAATTCTATTTGCTTTGTGTTTCAATATCCAATAGCTATGTGAGCTTTAAATTATGGGGTAATTATATGCTGCAGTTAAGACAAAGCTGCTAGTACTTCAAGTCTAATCCTGTTTGATGTATTTCATCCATTTCTGCAACATTAAAGATCTTGCTTAAAATAGTTGCATTTCATCACTTTGAAATTTCAGGACAATGACAACCTAGAGAAACTAGCATCACTTAATAGTATGATCCCCTGTGTTTAAGGATATGGTGACCATTTTCAGTAGTTTCTGTTCATTATCCTCATTATTTTGACAAGTTTTAGCACTATTTATCAAAGAACACATACTAAGTGTGTACTTTGTGGCTACCAGGGGAATTTTCAAACTCGTAAAATTGTATCATTATTCTTTAGCTGAAGTGAGTGATTAGTGTTCTAAGCCATGATTCTTCCTTTTAGTAGACTATCGTAGGCATTGAATGAAATTTGAAAACTTTTCGTGTTGCCTGAAACACAGCATTCTTAAAGACCAATCTGCAGTACTTTCAATTACCTTGGCAAGGGGGTTGGAGTAGATGATCTCCAGGGATCCCTTCCAACCCTGAGTATTCTATGATTATGTGATTAATTGACTTCGCTTGAACACCCAGCACTACTGCCTGGCCTGACTTAATTATATACAAAATTTCAACAACTAAGTCCAGCTTTTCTGAAATAATGGCAACAAAGTAGTTACTGTAATGTTGCTTAGTTGAGAAAGAGTGCTATGAGCATTAAGAAAGGATACTGACTGGAATGATGCTGGATTTTAGGATGTGTGGGTCTCCTACTACCAAGGAAAAAGTTACCTTTTTTAACTAAAAGAAAGGACTGCCCTCTGAAAGGCTTTTCTGTGCTATTAATTTTGGCACTCCGTTAATGGCCTGATGAAGGATATCTCCCAGAGTACTGTCACCTGTCACATCAGGGGAGAAATGACTGGTTGCTCTTGGATGGACAGCAGGTGCCCACAAAGCCTCACTATCCCTTCCTGACTTCACTAGGCAATGGGAGAAGATATAATGAAAGGCTCGTGGGTCAATATAAGAATGGAGTGCAGCCCCTCAGTCACAGAGTTCTCCAGCATGGGGTCACAAGTCTGACCAGCAAAACTGCTCCAGCATGGAGTCTCTGTCTCCACAGGTCCACAGTACTGCCAGAAACTGGCTCCAATCACAAGGTCACAGTCTCCTTCAGAACAACCATCTGCTCTAGTGTTAGGTCCTCCACAGTCTGCTATATACCTGCTTTACCACGGAACCCTATGGGCTGAAGGACAACAGCCTGTCTCACCATGGTCTTCAGGAGGGGCTGCAGGAGAACCACTGCTCTGGAGCCAGCAACACCTCTTCCCACCCAACGCCTCTTCCCACTCGCTTCTCAACTGACCTTGGTATCTTCAGAGTTGTTCATCTGACATCTTCTCATTCCTCTCCCCCAGTTGCTGTGGTACAGCAGTTTTTTCATCTCCTTAAATGTGTTATTCCAGAGGGAATTCCAGTGTCACTGAGGGGTTCAGCCTTTTCCAGCAGTAGGTCTGTCTTGAAAACACTTGAAACTTATATTGTGCACAGCATCAGGCATCTTCTCACAGAAGTCACCCCTGTAGCCCCTCCACTACCAAAACCTTCCCACGCAAACCCCATACACTGGTGCTGCATCTTCTGAGCCAGACTAGGTCCTTTAGGGTCTGCCTAGCCATAAAGATTCAGCACCATCCTTCCCTGACCAGAGTTCCCAAAAGCAGAAATGGATGATTGCAAAACCTCCTGATGGTGTGAAGACCTGAGTAAGCAACAGGTCTGAACACCACAAGGAGAATCTCTGTCACTGGCTGGCAGTGGTCACTAGCAGACAGCCTGTAACTGGATGGAAATGTGTCAAGCTAGTTATGCCAAGTCACAGCTCACCAGGGACTTGGCATAGCCATCTCTAGCCAAGGTTTTCTTGAACTTTTCCCTTTGGCAAGATGACTAAGAGCCAAAGCACAGTTTAAAAACCCACGTGACAAATCTTCCTTGCTCCCATTTTCTTCCCCAGACTCTTTCCTTCCCCTCATTTCTTTCCCATTTGTGGGCTCTCTTCTCACTCATGCGCAAAATTAAATCCATTCCAGACCTGTATTCCTTTCTGTCTCAGTGGAGGACACGTGAGGAATACAGAAGGAAAACAGTCCTTTGAATGGGAGGAACTAGACAGTTCCTTTTCTTTATTTGTTTCTTGGTGTTGACGCCTTATGCCATTCCTTACATATTCTAATTGCATTTGATCACAGATATATGTACCATCCACCAGCACATGTTTTTATGCTGGGTTTGTTGATCTCAGCTGTATGAGGTGATTTAGAGTTATTTAGAGTCCGGTGGAATTTTAATAGGAAAACAGGTAGTATGACAAAGTTCTTCTTAACACTTACCATGAGCAGGAACCTTTCTCATCTTTAGAAGTCTGTTTATGTCAAGAGATAAGTGTACTGATGAGACGTTATGAAATAGCTTATTCTTAATGATGGTGTAAGGCTAGGAAAAGCATTAAATGCTAGTATACTCTATGTCCTACTGAAAAGAAACATGCTAGTCTTTAAACAGATCTTGTTTCAACGAGCTACCAATTTATAGTGGTAGTCACTGTAAATTATTTACTCATTATTTTTCTTTAGATATTGTTAGTACCCAGTTCTATTTCTCATGATGCCAGGAAAACTAGAGATATGCACAAAATTAGTTACTTAACTTAGAGATGCTTAATTTTCAAATGTGTAATTTTCCTAAAAATTTGAACCATGGACTGGCATGAGCACAGATTGGTAGAGCTCATTTCCTTTGTCGAACAGCTATTTGTAAGCTAACACCACCTTCCTGCAGGAAAGAATGGAGAGGATAACAAGTGGAAGCTAAAAGCAACTGACAAAGGACTCTGAACAAAACTGTAGTTTTCCTGACAGTGCAAACCTGTCCTGAACAAAGTAGTACACCATCCTGGTTAGGAAATTGGGGATAAAAGTAACAGTGACACCTGACAGTGTGATGAACTCTCACAGTCCCTTTGGAGCAACCATTGTATGGTCTTTATTCCTTTTTAATCATTCCAGTCACCTACAGGCAATTCCCTCTACTATTGTAATAGTAAAAAGTGGAGATATTTTTAGCTGGTAAAGGTTCATTTGACATTTTGAATGCTTTCATCATATTATTTAGGATAGAAACAGTGTTTCTCACTAAATAAAAAGATTTCAAGTGCAGTAGATTCAACACAAGGCAGCAAAGAGCTTTGATTATGGTATTTCAACTGCATGAGATCTGAGTGTAAAAGCTAAAAGAAAATTCTGTTACTCTGTGGGAGAACAATCTTCAGCACAAAGGCTTTTTACTACCTAGGACTTTGCTAAGTTTTAATGCTGATTTCCCTCACTTTTCTTTTCAACATTAGAACATCTCTATTAATGTCTTTTAGACTGGGACATCATGCAGGGAATTAAAAGGGCACTACAACCTGGAAATTGAGGTCTATTATCACAATCCACTTAATTATAAAGTTATGCTTACATTTATAGCACCTAATAAAAGTGTGAAAGGGAAATGGCAAAGGTGCCACATTCTGAGAAGTGTTCTCCAGACTGACAATAAATATGGTTTTCCTCCTACTTAGACACACACTTTAATGCTGCAGAAAAATACACAAACACATGCTCTCAACTGTCGACTTTTGAACTTGGCGAATCCTGAGTAACAACTCAGTCTGTCCCCTAACTGTGTGGGAAGATGTAGGTGGATAGCAGGTTCTCACAGATTTCAGACACACATCCAGACAGACATACAGGGGGGCACTCCTGCCCCTGTAGATATCTGGCACTGACACCAAGGATTAGAAGGGATGTTTGTCTCCATCAAAAATGTTTCTTTCAAAGATCTCCTTCCAGGCATTATTTGGTGACTTCAATAGCATTAGCAGATACAAGGCTCTCTTCTATTTGTGTATTGAGAAATTCCTTGTGCACAGAATTCTTACTAGAACGCAACTTGTTGCACTTATTTATTTAACTACTCTTTATTTTACATTTAATTCATTTTTGCCTTGATGACTATACTTCGAATAATCTATATTGATATTTGTTTGGTGGGTTGTGGAGAGACCCGGACTGTTACTCCTACCCATTAAAACACTAAACCAACTGTGGGTTAATTTATCCATCTTCCTGCTCCTTTAATAGGAATTCAGCATACATTGCTGTTAAGGAAATGTCATTGTTCCCTCATCATCTACTTTATACGGATGTTTATCTGGATTCCAAAATCATGGAACTTTGATAAACTATGTTAAATCAATGTACAAAGATCATCACAAACACCTCAGGTATGCCCTTTTGAGTCAATCTTTATGTTACCTAGAACTAAAGGCAGAGGCAGAGGCATAAGTGATGGCAAGGCAAGGAAAACCCAGATTAAACATCACTGCATGGTTTTTTAGGCTGTCACAGAATCCCTGCTGAATTTTCTAGGATGAGAGAAACAGAAGAAAACAGAAAGGGAGTAGGGATTTCTAAACATATGAATTACATTCATGATAATGTACTGTCTTTATCTCTCACAGCATATAACCTACCACAGGCAGTTTAACCACTCCTCTGAGCTGATGGATTACAAAGCATTGCTTTTCAGAAAGATTTCAGTACAAGTTCTAGTCATGTACTGTATTTCATCCTGAACACAAATATTTCGAGTGCTGAAGTTAACAAGATTTTAATGGCGGATGACAAGTCAGTCTAGAGCACTGATATTTTTCATTATATCCTGCAAAAATGAAATTCTTGACTCATCATTTGGGATGATAATCTTCATCAGAAAGGTAGCATAACCCAAACTGGTTTTATTAACTCCTTCTTGCTGAAAATGTAGAAAATTGTTGTAAGAGTTTTTAGCAGAACCATTTGGAATAAGCTTCTCTTTTAAAAGATATATGCTACACTGTGTACAATAAAATGGCAGTAATATGGCTTAAAACACACATGACCCTGTATATTACATTCACACAGAAGATCCTATTGCACTTAAGATGATATGTGTGCATATGGATTTTAGTCAGCCTTATGGTAACAAAGGTCAACATTGTAAAAGGAGACATTAGAGCAAAATGCACATTCTACTGTATTAATATTCTTTCTGGAGTGACTCCAGTTATGTTGGGAAGGAAATGTCTTTGCCATAATTTTGACACTACTCCTATAGTGGTTTTTTTGCTAATAAATAGATTTTTGTGTATCACAGAGCCTATGTACTTGTACTTTCAAGGCACGTCATCACATGTTGGCAGTTCACCTGGCTATGTTATGGAAGTTATGGATCCTATTCCATTACAAATCAATATACAGAAGCTTCAGCTGCTCTATTTAAATAATCTGAGTAAGTCATATGAAAAAGGAGTAAATAATTTGTAGAAGCAAATGCAATACAGAAGCAGTGGTATACATTGCTTTCAGTTTAAGGGGAAGCACCATGAAAATAAACAGATTTTATCCTGACTTGTCCAGATTCTTTCAAGCCCCAGAAACATGGAGATACGAAGGCCATTAACACTTTACATTTATCCATTACTGTTAAAGACTGTCCAATACTCCACCCAGACACAACATAATTATTAATCTC
This sequence comes from Platysteira castanea, assembly GCA_013397175.1. Classification (NCBI taxonomy): domain Eukaryota; kingdom Metazoa; phylum Chordata; class Aves; order Passeriformes; genus Platysteira; species Platysteira castanea. Next base: position 923,096 of record VYXC01010733.1, on the reverse strand, counting down.
CTAAATGATTAGTAATTCTTCCACATTCCTGCACATCTGCAGAAAACTTTCAAATATGAACTACCTATGCTCAGGGGAAGAGATCCAAGGCAGGATCATAATGCTCTTACCCTACTCTAAGTATTGATTTAAATGCACAATGCTGAGATAATTTCAGCCAGTACTCAGTAATATAGTTGTAATAAGTGTGTTACAGTTTCCTTATGTAGTTACTTTGATTTTGGCCAACTTAAAGTGCTGAAAAAATCCATACTATTTTCTGGTCTTTGCTCAACATTAACTATAAGAAACTGCAGTCAGAACTTTAATACTTAAAGTATGCTCTGAAATATTTAGCAATAATGTTAGTACTTTGACCTTTACAATATCCTACATCTTCATTGGCCACCCGCTTCATCCCCTTCCCCACAGGTTAGAGAGGCAGTAAAATAATGGGATACATGGAACAGATAGACACAACGGCCAATCAAACCAAGGAATATTAAAAAGGTCAAAATACTCAAGTCTACTACCATGATTTATAAAACATATGAAGAATTGTAATTTTAGTACCTAATTCTATTGAGAATAATCATAGTGAGAATTGAAAATGGCACAATGAATAGATTTTGGTGACAGTAATTTCATTTTGAGTGAAAGATAGCAGTCTGTATTCGTCACTAAAACTAGGTTCATTACCTTTATGATTTCACTCTTCAAAGATACCCTTGGGTCTGGAACCTATTCTTCCTTTTCCTCACAACGTCAATTTAAATATTATAGCTATCTATACAACACTGTCACTCTGGAAAATACTTTGCAATCTATTTCTTACTCTCGGAGTAAGGCTACATCTAAGCTCACATTTTTTTAATATCTTTGTATGTGTGTGTTTTTATCTCTCTATCTATATGGATTTATGTATACACACCCTCACACAGCTCTTCTGAGCATTATGAAAATGCATAAAACAAAGCTTGATGATCAACTACTGAAATAATGTCTTCTGGAATTTGTGTATGGATCACAGCTCTGCAGAATGTGAACCAGATGTCTATTTTTTGCCCAATGAGAAGTAGCTGTTTTACTGCAACATACCAAGATATTGCAGGTTGGTTGACCCATTTTTGCTGACTGTATGTACAATTTGTTGATTCTTGCTTCCCCTAAGTTTGTTACTTCAAGGTTTGTTACTTCTAGGTTCTTACTCTGAAAGTTTCCTTTGAGTTTGTTCTCTCTATAGAGTACATGAAGGGTTAACAGAGTCAATAAAAAACACGCATTACCACACACCTCCATATTTCAAACAAATTACATATTGTACTTGCAACAAGCTGAAGAGAACCAATTGATTGAAGGCTGGTTTGATAGTTCTCTTGTTCTGCCTCGGGGTCACCATGAGGAACATCCTTGGTACCCCGGAGGTCAAGACCTGCCTGGGGCAGTGCCAGCGCAGACACTCGTCCCCTTGGCACACAGATGGCACATGGATGGCACACTGATGCTGCATGCCTGGGGCACACCTGGCACGTGGCACTCGAGTGGCCATCACACGCTAATCATGTGATCATCTGTGCTAGTTTGAAAGCAAACTAGTGAGAGACTTCAAGTCAGAAATACAATTTAATGGGAAAAATAAAATAAATGCAATAGTACAAAAAAAAACAACCCACTGACAGAGTCAGAGTACAAACCTGACCCCCTGACAGTCAGGGGGTTGGCAGCAGTCCAATCAAATGGTGGCTGCAGTCCTCCTGGAGTGATGGTGCTGTTGAGGCAGTGACTCTGTAGAAAAGGTCTGGTCTTCCTCTGAAGGTCTAGTGGCAGTGTAGAAGAGTCTGGTCTTCCTCTGGGAATCCAGTGGGAAAGCCTCCCTCTGATGTTCGAAATTTCAGCTTCTATCCAGGATGGAACGCCTGGCTCCTCCCTCTGGGCAGAGCATCTCACAATGGGATGTAGTCTTATCAGTCATACGGTGATGGCCCATGAACAGAAGATATCTCCCTGGAGGGAGGATGGGTCATGGGAGAGATAAAGAACTCTGCCCCACCTGGAGTTAACAGCTGGCCCATTAACAAGAGATAACCCCATGAGTTTATCAGGGGTGAGTCATCAAGGAGGTGGGGAACACTGTCCCACCGGTTTTAACAGCTTATGAAGATGGTGAATAGAATACAATCTTTTGAGTACATCTTACACTGTAACCTAGGACATCATCACACAGCAATCCCAAGGGTTTCACATGTCAATCACATGCTAATCACAGAATCGCAGAATCATTTATGTTGGAAAAGATGCCCAAGATCACTGAGTCCAACCTTCGGCCGATTTTCGCTTTGTCAATTAGACCATGGCACTAAACATCCACTCGTTCCTTGAACACCTCCAAGGATGGTGATTCTACCAACTGCCTGGGCGGCCTGCTCCAATGCTTGATAATCCTTTCCATGAAGAAATTCTCCCTGATGTCCTGGGACAATCAAGTGCCCATCATGTGCCTGATACATGACAATCACGCATCCATCATGTACTCAGCAATCACACACTCAGCTCATGCTCACCACACACCCAGCTCACAACACTCAGGCACCTGGTGTGTGCACAGCACATCTGTTACAGCTACATCCTTGTCCTCCTCGTGTGGGTTACCAAACAGTAATGTCTTCATCCTGGCTCTTTTACAAGCAGCCACCACCATGCCTCAGAAAAGTGGTGGCTCATTAAATTATGTTGCTTGAGATCACGTGAACATCGTGCTACTGCTATCTGTGAGACTATCTAGGAAGTCTAATGGTGAGAACTTGCACTTCAGGGCAGCTTTGATAATGCTGATCAATTTTGTAAAATATGAACTTCATGTGCTTGCCCAGATTCTTGCAAAGAGATCTTTTCAGGCAGATATTAACATGTCTGATTGTTCAGATTTCCTTATAAGAAAATGGTCAAAAAGCCACCAAACCCAAGTCTCAAAAATGACAGATCAATCTAACAATTTTCAATTTTGCAAATCTGAAAAGGTAAAGAAAACAAATTAAACCAACAGTAGGGTAAAAATAAAGTACATATTCTGATTACTTATTTTCTACTTCAAATGAAATTGCAGCGTAATTTTCAAGATGTGGTACCACTGAATTAAGCACTCTCACTCTAAAATTAATCCAGTTTACTACAGAACACTTTGTCTAGGTCCTATATTATATCTTGAGAGCATTAGCAGAAGCATTTTATCATGTTTATGAAGCATGTAAAGTTAATAAATATTGTAATTTTAGTTACAGACTAACTATTCATTGTCTTAAACATATTCCTGCAAGCGTGTTGTAGTGGATTGTCTACTGCAGTCTCAAATTATTGTAACTGTCTCTTGGAAAAGTTCTCTACATAAATGCCTTTATGTCACCCACTGAAGTTTGCTGCAGAAGGTGCTATATTAGTCTTGTTCTGCAGCCCTGTTAGAGTTCATTAACTAAAATAAAATTCTTTTCAGAATTTACAGATGCAGAATTTGCAAGCTGCAGATTTATAAGCTTCAATGACATATATTTTGGAAAGAAAATTGTAAGAAGGCAACCTTTTTTGTCTAGTCAACATATTGAACTTCCAAATATTACTTCATCACTCCATCTTTGGATCCAGTCAGAAGATGTACATTCATCTGGGCCTCACTTTCCTTCATAACTAGCTCTTCAGATGCTGTTGAAATTATGATATTATCTTGCTGTCTTGCTGCTGGCTGACCTAAGACTGCTTTTAACTTCAGATATGTTGTACTTCTGAATCTCTTTAATTAGGTAAATTCTGCTGAAAGGTCACAAAACAGTGGTGAGCTCTATAATTTCAGCACACTGGGTGGCTGCTGCATACAGAAATACTTCAGCTCAGCACTGATACATAGGGTTTTAGATGGGTTTCAGGGAGAATCATGGAACAGTTTAGGTTGGAATGAGCTTCAGAAGGTCTCCTTCCAGCCACCTGCTCCAGACAGAGTTGAGCATCAGCACATTTTCAAAAGAAATTCTAGGTCTGGGAAGTCAAAATCAAGACAATTGCCTAGAGTCAGTAATATTGTTCTAATGCTAAGAACATTAAAGCAGGCTCTCAGAAAGGCCAGTCAAAAGCCAGGGAATCTAAAACCCAGGCAACACTTAAAATGTGCTGGCCTCTTGGCTTCCCACTTAAGTAGATGCTAAAGTTCAGCTCTGTTTAGATTAACCAGAAAATATCACAGGCTGAAATGACATGGTCACAGGTGGCTGGATCAGATTGTGGACTTCAGAAAGCAGCTTTAATTACATAACTTTGTTACTATAAGAATAGTTTTTATTATGTTCCACAATAATACCTTGCATTTTTACTGGCTTAAAAAAAGTCTTAGCACTGTTCCTTGGTGTTTACGTTATGCAGAACAGCTCATGACAACACACAGACTGAACTGAACACGTCTGTGCAAATTTAACCACTCCAAGCACACTGAATTTGATTTGAAGTGGTTGCATTCCCCTGTGTTATTTTCTGTTTTCTTTATGACAGGACTCACCACTCATCACTCTTTGCTGTTTTATTTGGTTTTGTGTCCTTCACTAGTTTAAAAAAATCTTTCCCAAATCCACTGACAGCATGTTACATGTCTTTATGATTTAATTTGTTAAAAAATACAACTTGTATCCTTTCAGTATAATTTTTTATCACTATAAATGGCTTTATGTTTTTGTAACCATCTCCATTAGTGCAAGAAAAACTGTGAAATTTGCCATTTTTGCCATGACCAATCCATAAAATCTGTCATCTTCCTGCATGATGGTGTTCATGATTTACATGGACTCTTATTCATAAGGTCACTTATTTAAATGGCTCATGAAAATTACTGTTAAGAAAGTGGATACATCCTGTAAACGGGAAGTCACATGGGCATAATTTGTAACTCTTTCATTTTTGTAAAAGGAATGATTTTTCCAATACTTGTGTATTCTGTATTATTCCTATTGTCATGTTTTTAAATCCCAAGGGTAAAAAAAAAAAAGTCCATTACCTCCCTTCTGCTGAGTATATCGTCTCTAGGTGAATACCACGCAAGGAAAGGAAGACGAAGAATGTCTTATTGTGAGTGGTCTGCAGATGCCTCATCATGATACAGATTCACAACCTTTGTAAGAAGCAACAGGGGAAGAATCATCAAAAATACGAAGTCCACATTAGTGAAACTAATTTGGGAAAACTGATTTAAATTGTCCCTACACATTTGAGATCTCTATGGTTGAGGGCTGCAAGCACATAACGTAGGTCCAAATTCCCAATAAGAAATACACAGACATCACAATATTCATAAATTCAGTCTTATTTTGGAAAATAAAATATAGGAACATGAATACTTAAGCAAAAATATTTTGTCATAGGATTCATTAAAAGTCGTTGTTGGTATAGCTGGATTTCCACTACAAGAAAAGAATCCTATCTTCTGTCAGTCTTTGTTAGTTTAACAACTCTAATTTGCATCAAATAGGTGCTATGTTAACACAGAATTTGCAAGATTATAGTTTTAAGAAACTCACAGTAATGATGGTTGAGTAAAGAGAGACATTTCTGAGAATATTAGGAATAACAAAAAGAGTACAAGAGTGTGTATCAGTTTTATTTTATCATATGAATAAAGAGAGGAGAATTATACCTGTCCTGACATTTGGTGGTGAGAGGACTTGAGGTCACTGCTTTCAGGTTTGGACTTGCTTGCTTTACTTGTTTCTTTTGCTACATTGTGCAAAGCCCACATTTATTGAAGATCTTGCATGATTATTTTGAAGTCTTTTTATGCACATGTTTCTTAAGCAAAAAGAGGCTCTTAACTCTCTGCTTGGGGCAGTACTCACACAGAATTAACATATTAACAGAATTAACTGATTGCTGTTAATCCTAGGCTGTGTCAAAGAAGCGATAGGTACCTGCTTCTGCTGAGAAAATAAAAGGAAGTTTGAGAGAGCCCTACCCTGAGCAGGATCGTCAGGAGCTACCAGCTCTTCCTAACTCTTTCTAGGTACTGGGAGTTGTCCACAGAAGGACACTTCATCACCGTGCCTGGAAGCAGAATCGCATGATCATGCACGTTCATCCCATATCCAAATCAGGAATTTTGAAACAAAAGCTGGCACAGAAGAGTGTCCAATTGATTCAGAAGCATTTGAGATTGACTGCTGGTTAGTGCTAGCAGCTGCTGCCCAGCTCACTCGTAGGAACAGCTGGGCAAGCCTTCCTGTTTAACTCTCGCAGCTTCAGCTCCACCCTGCTGCTGCAGCCAGGATGGCTGTGAGCCAGGGATTGTCTGGGTGAAAGCTGGGAGCTTTCCCTTACAAAGGAGCTCTTGCCAGTGCAGCTTAAAAAGGGCTAATGTACCCTCACAAAAATTCAGGTTTCCAGTTGTAAATTTAGTGCTGCATGAAGAGGTTTCTACTACCCTGAAATCAAGTTTATTTAATACCTGGATTTACTTTCTTCTGAAGTCATATTCATTATTTTTTAAGGATTGCAAACATACACACATGCATAAATGTGCGTGCATACATCTAGATAGTTTTATGCCCCAATAACTTCAGAAGTCTCTTTTGACAGGAAGCATGAAAGAGAGATAATATCCCATCAATCAGGAAACAGATATCATCTATTAGAAAACTGAGCAAATTATACAATAATGAAGGCTCGGATTCAAACCAAGATTAAGGACAATATCTCTTTCCAACCTTAATCAGAGTGATACATATCTGTAGTTTCAGAAATATTAAGAAATACCAGAGCCTAATGGAAAGTAGAGAGTAACTGCCTGAAGGGAGTGGATATTCTGTCACTGGGAGATGGTAGGTTATTCTCTACCAAGAGGAAACCTTTAGGCAGAAACTAAATCCCTTGTCAGGGATACTCATTTATAAAAAGTGACACTGCTTCTCCCACCCACAGATACTGGCTTCCAGTAATCATTCATGTGTCACACGCACACCCATGCAGAGTTACACCAAGTCATGTGAGCTAATATTCACTTCCACACTCGCAGGCTGTGACCACTTACTCATGTCAAGGTATGTGCTGTCCTGTTCATTAATACTAATGCCAATTCAAGCATATCGGCGTAGTCATCTTCAATCTTACTCAGTTATGTTGGCACTTTACTCAGTCACTATCAGTCAGACCCACCCACTGTAGCCGTGGGTCTGTGTTGCACTATAGCTGTGACAGATGCACCCTCTCAGAGCCTCAGGGAACGTCTGACAAATAGAAATTCTGTTGCCCAGATTTGGAGACTATCTGGCTCCCGTGTTTTAGTGGGAGAAAAGCAGCAATGACTTCAGACATTTCATTTGAATAACTGCTCAAGAAGAGGAACACTTACTGAAGGCCAAGTCAACACTTTCTGAACAGAACCATAAAGACATCTATATTTTACGATAAAAAGTATAGACACAAGTGTAAATAGGTAACTAGGCTTCCAAATAAGTGATTACATCTGCAAACAGGTGCTGGTTCATGTATTATATCTCACATATTTTACATATTCTTCAATCTTTTGGTTGATAAATGTGAGTGGTAGACGTACTTTAGAAAATGATCTCAAGGGTTGACCCTTCTCTGTGAGTCTTTGTCAAGTTCTTTGGGTGACTCTGTATAGTATTAACAGTGAACTTCAATTTCTTCTCTGAATTTTGCTTCTTGGCAAATCAGGTAAGGGGATCATTTGAAAAAGAAGTAAGAACCGTGGTTTAAAATTTTATTTTGATCTTCACTGGGATTGAAAACCAGAAAACAAACTCTTTAACTGTACATTCATTGTATGATGTAATTTTAAATAATTATTTACCTAAACTCTGACAATATAATCATAATAAATGACACCAAAACACTTTCCATATCCTACACATTTGGTTTATTTCACCTTGTGACAGTGGAAGTTCTTAATTCACAGTGTTTTATTAGGAGGCAATTGCAACATCTACATTCTGAAAACACATTAAACAGTAAACTTTATTTCTCCAATACTTGCCCTCAGACTAAGCTGCCTCAGAATTCTTTGGCTTTGCCTGGGAATAGGAGAAAGCAAAGTGGAGCAACTGTGGCTGGCAAAGGACAAATGTGAATTAGCGTTCACAACAGACGTATTTAATCAACATTCAGAAATGTATTTAAAGCCAGAAAGAAATATTTACTGTCATTACTATATTTATGAAGTGGATGATAAAAAGACATCTTTGTGCATGTTTGTGTGAAAAGAGACAAGAAAGACTTCTTTTTATTTACCTTTATGGCCCCATTGCACACACTGTGAATTACATAGATTTAAGCCCACTGCTCTTTTCTTAAGGAAGATTATAATTTAAGTTAGAGACCAAAAAGGAAGCAAACTAATCACTACATTTTGCCAGAGAAGAGGTGCCATTAAACTTCATTGTTATAGATGAAGAGCTCAAAAAAGAGACCATGATATTATTGAAGCAAGCATTTATACTATGAAATCTTGATCTTTTGTATTTCACAAGAACTGCGGTTTTGAGGGATTCATTACGAGAAATCTGTGAATCAATTTACGATGAGAAAGAAAATAAACAAAAACTTTGTCTGATTGTTCATCAGTGCTACTTAATAAAGACATATTTGCAAGTGACAAGGACATCTCTTTTCTGTCAGTCAGAGGCAACATAGGATTCCAGGGATACAATTCTGACCTTGGTAGTCACAGGACACAGGCTTTGCACTGAGTTTGCAACGCCTCAGGACTGAGGATTGACAGACTTTGTCTGAACATAACCTACCTGTTTTCACTTGGTTTAGCTACAGTGGCAATTTTTCCTAATGGCCAGGTGTTTATGCGTAAATTGTTTCATTTTTCCTATCCTCATCTGCAACAGTAATGACTTTTTACATAAGCAGGACTAACAAGTAGGTATTCTGTGTAGAATGAGGGAGCTGGACTAATAGTAATTCTGTGATTGGACTGTTGAAATTTCAATTATGCCAATAAAAATTATTTGCTTTACATATAAAGTGTGTTTTCTACTTACCCACAACCAGAGTTTGAGTGTACTACAGTTCAAGGCCCAAAAATTGTCAGATGTTGAAGGATTATCACCCTAAATCAACTTCTTTGCTTCAAATTGTGGGGAAAACCAGAAAATCACTATGAAAATTAATTTAATGTGTTTCTATTTATTAAGGGTCGGAAGGGAAAGCAGGTAGAATAAAAACAAATGTCTTCTGTTTTGGGGGGGGGTTTTCTTTTTTTTTTTCTTCCACTTTCAGGATCTTTGTTTAGTAAAAAAAGCATTCACTTTTTTTCATAATTTTTCATAGTGGAATACATCCCAGGTATTTATGCAGGTTAATGAACTTTTGTCTTTTAACAATAAGGATACACAGATTAAACTATGAATATTTTTAATACCTTGTATTTCATGAAGTCCAATAGTCCAGATCTAGTCTTCTTTACTTATAAGTGAGAATAAAAGGTAAATAATTTCTTTGACTCTCCTTTTTCTTTTTTTTTTTTTACTGTCATGAACTTGTGGCACCTTCTTTGAACCATAGTTGTGCATCTGTGTGATCATTATACAGGTTGACCAGCTTAAACAGATTTGAGCAGACTCCCAGTGCAGTTGTCATGCTGTAAGAAAGCTGTGATGTCTTCATAGTCATATTTAACAAGGATCAGCTACAGATCACTGGAGTTAATCTGGGGTTCCCCACCTCTACTCCATGGAACAATTTGTTCCTATTTGGCAGTGGGTATCCAGCTCTTATTAATCATTCAAACAATATTTTTTAAAAAAATTAAAATTCACACTTTTCTGATAGTTTTGGTTTGGTGTTTTTTTTTTTTATTTGGAAGATCAATAAACTGGGAAAGAACAACTAAATTTCGTAAAGGACGTGATTTTTATCTGAAAGGAGATATCTAATCGTGAGTTCCCAAGCAGTTCTCAATTAAGCTTGTTTACCAGATTAGGTCATATCTCTTTAAGTCTGCAAGGAATAATAAAAAAAAATCTGTCTTTTATCCTATACCAGCTTCACTGATAGCAACTTGTCTTCTTGGAGACACGCAAAGGCTTTTGTGGAGATACTTCTTGCCAAAAAAAATGGAGAGTAGGGAGCTGTCTTAGTACCCGTGGAAGAGGTGTTGTGCATTCCAAGAGCAATTTCTTCATCACGTAGCTAATCGTGAAGGAAATATCACTTCATGCTGCCCCTTCTGATGGTGCACTGGGTACACCAAGCCCTCAAAAGCACATGTTAAAACTGGGTTTTATTGTTTTCTCCTGTTTTATTGTCTTCTGCTAAGCACATGGGAAAGTAAAATTACAAGAAATTAATTCAAGCGTAATTTGTTTTACAAATAACAAAATGGAAAGAAATCATCCCATTGTACAAACAGCTCTATGTAGCAGTGCATAGAAGCTATCAAGGTACACACAATGCAGAATACTGTTGTAAAGCTTATTTTAAACACTGTAGGGGCTTCCATGGGAAGTAATAACATTCCTACATTCCATATCCAATGAAAACTGGCATTCAAACGTGTGCAATTATTTTGACTGTTTAATTACATTTGTACATGAAGCTTTGTGTCTGCTACAAGAACTGCCTAAGTGCAGCCCACTCGCTATGACAAACACAGCTCTAGGGAAACACTCACTTGGAAGTGTCCTTTCTCATTCTTACTCAAAAGATTTGGCTGAATTTGGGTGAACAATATGAGTTCACAAACCTCTTCATAGACTCTCTGATATGCTTAGCAATATATGTTTCATTTTTTTCTGGGCCCTGTAACACAGAAACCATATGCCTTTGTTTCTCTTTTTGCTTGTTAGGTCTTTTTAATCTATAAACCATGCCACTTTTTCTTCCATAATATTTTAAAATTCAGGTGCTTCTAGCAGATTTCATCGGGCCTCTAAGATAACTTTAAAAATGACCTAAATATTGATACCTTATTTTATAAACAATATTCCTTTCCATAATCTTCCTGTTGTCTTGGTGCTTGGTTATCACCAAGGTTATTTACGGGTAAAACCAGCTTTGGTTTCTCTCAACATGAGTCAAACCTTTATCTGTGCCCTAATCTTGCTCCATCATGATTATACTATATACTATATACTATTATACTGATACTGCATATCCTGTGGTTTCCCTATGATCCCCAGTAACAAACTGGAGAGCAGAAAAAATACAACTGATGTGATGAACCTATCACATGTTATTCTTCACTGAGTTCCTGTTCTGCATTTCTCTGTGTACCACACTGGTTTCTTCATGATGTTTTCAAGGTCCTTCACAACAGTGAAACTTCCTACATATTTTGTTGTCATCATAACCATCCCTTCACATTCTTAGAGTATAAGCCTAATTCCATAATCATAGACTGAATCTTAGGTTCATTTCTGTGGCTTTCTTAGGAAACTGGCTGGAGACTGTTTATTTCTGCTTCCAGGTTTCTGATTGATTGCAAAAAAAGAGAAAAAAAGAATGACCAGATTGGATAAGAAAGATTCCAGTGGAAAAAAGAACCACTCTCCTTACCCTCAGAAGTTCAGTAGACCTTTCAGGACGAAAGGACGGCAAAGGGATTGAATTATGGAGATTTACAGAGTAGTGAGAAAATTGACTGTATTTATGTAGGCTTGGGAACTTTCATGTATTCCCTTTTGAATTTTCCTTCATTTATTGTCAGTTTACATAATCTGGAATCATTAAATCAGTAGCTGGCTGCCATAACTTGTGTGATTTGATAATCAGACTCTACTTTCTCTATTTTTCCACTGTTCACCAGACTTCAGTGTTATGACTTAATTTAAAATAAATCTAAGTCCACAGCAGTAGTAATTTTTCTTTTGAATGTTAGTAGTATTAATATGTAATATCTATTCCCTGAGAAAACCAGTGATATGTTATTATTTATATTATAATTTTCCTTTCTGATGATAGGAAATGCAAAGAAAGTTTAAGGAAGTTGCATTTCAGGTGCAATGGACTGCTCATAAAGACTAAAGTTTCTGAGGTTATTCTTTGTTAGAAAGAGCCTGAATTAATAGTTTTCTGCAATGCATGCCAAGCAGACAAACTAAGATAATTAAAGCCAATGTGACTTTTTCTTTAATCCTTATTTGATTGCTTGATGCAGTCTACTGATGCAGCTGTTGGCACAGTAGATTAAGTTACTCTTAACCACTGCAACCCCTATTGCTCACAGAGCCAAATCCTAGAGGCATTTTTCTCCCTCTGCCATTTATTAGCAGCAAAAGTAATTAGAATATTTTGTAGATAAAACATGAGAATACTCAGTGGCTGAATATTCAGACCTTTCTGAAACTGCTGCAGTGACAGAGAATCCAGGTGGCATTTGCAGGTGCACAGCTGCAGTAAATGATGAAGCTGGCATCTTTGGCAGCTCTGCTCAGTACTGATGGCAGTGGATGTTGGGGCTTTTTTAATCCAGCTTGTAATCTCCCCTCCTCTTTTGTACACACAGAAACACCCACACATTCAGCTTGTCTTCATATTTTTTCATCACATACTGGCTACTAACTGCAGTCATTACATAAAATATTCTTCTATTTTTCCTAATTCTGGTTTAACAAAGCACCACTTTACACGTGTATACATACACAGATTTTAGTTTAGTTTCGTTTCAAATTTTTCATTATACGTGACTGTAAATGCCAATTTTTTTTTTTTTAGTATGAAGGTTCTAAAATTGTTGTAAGACAGAGGCCCTCAAACCAATGAAGCATTGTTGATAATTCTAAGTTTCAGATTGGAATCTAGGAAATATTAATGATTTCTGTCTGATATTGTCTCATTTTGCTGCAATAGATGTCATTATGTGCCAACATAACAATAACATATAAATTGACTTAAAAATGTAATAACAAATATTTTAGATGCAATAAAAATAACCCCCTCAAAACACACTGCATGCATGCAAAGATGAGAAATAAGGATTTTAATAGATGTTTAAATAGAACCCTCACTCACTTTTTTCTGAACCTGAAAATACAACAGAGCTTTACAAAAATATTTCAATATTGGAGAATCTAAAAAATCAGATCAGTTCCAAAATACTGCTACTTAGAAGTAAATACAAGATGTCTAAATGGATTTAAAAAAAAAAATTATTATATTTATTTTAAAAAATATGGCTGGTTAGCAGTGTCTTGATTGAGATGCTTTGACATAGGAAATGTTTCTCACTTGTAAACATTTCTCAGAAAAACAGACATTTTGGTAGATTTTTGACATGATAACATACGTTTGAAATATTTCATATCCAAATCTAGTTTTGCATTGTGGATAAGATAATTGCTATAAAGCACTACTTGTCTTTTAAATACAGTGCTCAGGCACTGATAGACAATTCTCCTCCTGCCTCTGCTGACACCTGCCTGCCTGGCACAGTCCTCCACTGGGCACTGAACAATTCTGCCACGAAGGAGACCCTCTTGAGCTGAGCTTGCTTTCTTTGGCTTACAGGCATTTCTATTTCATGCCTTATCTCCAGCAGTGCTTTTAGAAGGACCTTTCCCATGCGACAGAATGAATATGAGAAGTGACAGCATGAATTTCCTGAGTAGCTCAGCACATGTGACATTAGAGGAATTCTGATACTCCCTTTTCTAGCTGGGACTGTCTCTAGGGCAAACAAGGACAACAAAGACTGGATTTTCTGCTGTAAGCCCACTAACCTGAAGAACTGGATCTGAGCACCAAAAATTAACAAAAAGGAACTGTGTGCCATGTGTAGAGGAATTTTCATCATATTTTCACCCAAGACTAGAAAAGTAAAGTGAAGGAGCAAATAGGGATAGTCTGGATGGTCTTAGTAGGACAAAAGAGAAAGCAACAGGAACTATTGCCCATGTGGTCTTTTGATCTCACAGAGCTCTCTCTTGCATTCTGGTGAAAGACAGACCAAATCATTGTCTCTATACAAAAACTGTTTCATATTAAAATCACTGTATTTGCAAAATGAATTTCAAATCTAGGTTTTTTTCAGATTTCTTTTCAGTGAAACCATTTTTAAAATTGCCTAGATATTTTAACAACCTGCAGTTAACTTCATGTGTCATGTCAAATTATGAAATGTGATAAGGACCTGCTAAGATATGAAATATTTGGGAGGATGAAAAGTAAAGAGCTCAGAATATTATGAAGGAGGAAGCTGAGTTTTCTCTCAGGTATCATTCAAACAGAGTTTCAAAAGCTTCTGGGATTGGGCAGGGCATTAGCCACGTGTATGCCACCATCCAACAGTGAATTTCTTGCCATTCCCTGCAGCAGAGTGACAAAGTAAATGAGTAACTCTGTGTGTGCACATGTATGAAACTTGACAGAAAAGGTATGGAAAAGAGAAATGGTGAATCTGATTAAATACTCTTTTGATACACTCCAGTGGCAAAATCTGCTGCTTCTAAGTAGTGGTCGTATAGTGAAACGACAGAAGACAAATTTTTCATAATATAATCTGTAATGCATATATCATAAGAGAAGACAAAAGAAATTACTAAGTTAAAACAATTTTCAAATTTTTGTCTTCAAGATTTTATTTACAGCTTTGTATTAATTTGTGGTAAGAGCTATTTTCTTCTTAAGTTTCTTGTTGTATTTCAAGTCTCAGACAAGTAATATGATGATACTGTATTTTTCTGTGCTCTCATTTTGCAGTGAACCATATTAGCTGAAATACCCAGGAGAAAGAAAACTTCAAAGCATGGCCCCAAATAATGTAGAGAATAGGTATGGTCTGAATACCAACTGAGCCTGAGCTTTAAGTTCAAACAACCTTTTAAGACACTTCCCAAGAAATAACTTTTTTAATGAATTGAGGTCATCTTGGGGGTAACAGTGATGTAAAAGTAGGTTCCAAATCTGACTAGTTCTCTTCTCCTGCACGTCTTTTATATCCTGTGCAGCAGCTTGGGCACTGGGGATGACTCAGGAGCACCCTCACTACCCTATCACCTCCCGCAGTGAATAACTTGCAAAGCTAACATCAAAACCAGACCTCCTAATTAGGAGTTTATTGTTCAGTTTAATCAGCAAGGAAAAGAACACTGATATTAGGAAATGCTCTCCATATGTGGAGAGGAGGTTGCCAGTCAGAAACAAGCAGACAACCTTCATAAAAATATTTATTTTCAAAATTTCCTGAGACTAGATAATAACAGTGAGTTGTCATAGAGTACTTCTGCATCATTAGACTTACAGATAGACGAAGGCATATGTCAGGGTAAGTATGACCACACACTTTTCCTATCCTTACACAGGCACCAGCAGTCTGTAAATCTGTAGCCTTATTTAACTACTAGCTTCCATGGAAAATTTCACTTAAACTCTTTATCCTTCTTCACCAGAAGGACAGTTTAACCCTTAGTAACTATCTCATGCTTTAACACTTATGACAAGTGACTCATCAGACCACCTAGGGCTTTTAACAGTACAGGTCCCTTTCAGCCATGAGCTCTTACAACAATGATGGTTCCAGCCTGTGCCAGCTAAAAATCATTCAAAGAATGTCCTTTCTTCTCTCCACCACCAGTAAACCCTTCTGAGTTGAGTGATACAAGGGGAAGTCATGCCTTGATGCCTTCCCTCAGCCACCTAGAAACAGAGACTTGACAAAAGTAAGGGAATAAGGGTAGGTATTTATTTAAAGGGCCTTCAAGGTACACCCTGGGGAGCCAGAGGCTGCTTCCATAAAATGGACCCAAGATGGACGACAGGTCACCAGTTTTTTACACTGTTATAGGTTTGGCCCATTTGCATATCAGCATAAATTCACCAATTAAAACTTTAGTTCTCTTCAATTTCTCCACCTCTTTCATGGTCCCAGTTTACACCTTTTGGGCCTAGGACAGCCCAAGTGTCCTTGAACAGCAAGCTCAGAGAGGCTTTGTTGTGTCTGTCTGGCCTAAGAGAGCAGCTAACAAGCTACAAGAAACTTTAGAGTTACACGCTAGGCAGTACAGGATTTGAAAAATATAGAAGTTAAACCCTAAGGCATCAGCCTAACAGGTCACCACAGCTTAACTAACATGAGGGAAATGTTTGTGCACAGTTTATGGTTTATGTTCTTCCATAGGACCAATGCAAGGTTGGGTGGTCCTAGTCACTGGCAATGAAAGATAGTATGAATATGCAAAAGGGTACAGACTATTCATCTGGCATGTAAATGGCAAATTTCCCTCTTCAAAATCTTGCATATCTAAGCCTTCAGTCATTTCCAAAATAGACACCTGCCCAAAATCAGGTGAATAACTTTTATAGTTTTAAATTGGATGCTTAAACTTTTCAGAAGGATCATTTTCAGAACCTGTTTAAGACTGTGGATTGCCACATATAACTCAGTTTTAACACCTGAATTTCTATTGTTTTAAATTTCAGATGTTCTTCAGCTTCATCATACTTCACAGTCCATACTTCAAGGACCCTCTTTATTGCAACTCTTTATTAGCTGTTCTAATTGTTGTTAATAATGTACATTTTTTTAACTAATTCTTTTCATATTTTCCTTGTGTAAAAACTGTCCTTTACCACATGTAAGGTCATTATCTCAGACCCTATATTACTCAAGAAAACAGCAAGAAAATATATTAAATATAATATTGGAACTTCTACAAAATATTCAGTTGATGAAAATAACTTTTTGTGAGATATTTTTAAACTATATTACTTTCAAGAACCTACTGGATATTTAATCCAAAAGGTGCTTGTAATTTTTGGTGGAAGTTTTTTTGTTTAGTTGGTTGGGTTTTATTTGGTGTTTTATGTGTTTGGGCTTTTTTCTACTTATTAACATACTAACAGCTCCCTAATTGAATTTTTCATGACCATCAACTGTTTCCATTTCCATGCTGAAGCCTTTTCTGGTGAAAATACTGTATGGAATTTTGTAGTATAAGACAGGGTTCTGAGGCACAACAGTAGTTTTAAGTTGTCCAGTCTAAGGCATACGGGGAACGTGGGACTCATTACACTTAAGGAACTGAAATCATTAGGTGGTAACAGCTTGTCGTCATACTAACCTCCACCGTGGTCTGAATTCAAGGAGCACCCTGTTGAGATCTTTCCCAGGACTCATTCATTAATTCCCTCTCCTTGTTCTCATCTGTTTTGCAGCTGTAGCCAGGTGAGAATTAACGGGGCAGTTTACATCAGGCAGATGGTACGTTCCCCAGGACAACTCTGTTTAAAGAATAAGGAGGAGGAATCAGTAACTGGATAATAAGAATTGGACAAATATGGAATGGAAAGATTTAGGGTATTTTTCTGAATGCTTTTGACTTTCAGTTGGTCCTGAAATAAAACAAAATAAAAGACTGATTTCTTATAGTATAGAACCTTCCTGGCCAGTTTATTTTCCTTACATGTGTTCCTGTTGACAATAGCTCTGGAAGTAACAAATCTTTACTCTAAGAACACAGAATTCTTTTGAGTAAAAGGGAAGATCCTTCTCTCTGCTCCTGAAATGCAGAATTAGTTTATGTCTGTTACTGAGTCCACTGAAGGTAGCTTCTATATTAAAAGTGAAATTAAGAAAGCATTGCACGTGTTTCCTGAAGGAGTAGTATCAGAGGTAACCAGAGCTGTTTACTACAGGTGATTTCAAAAGTACCTTTGTCCTCATTCTCTTGCTTCCTGCAAAATGGTTGGGTCTGCTTTAGAGAAAATCCTGAATAAAGTAGTCCTGAAACAGATTCCAAAGCACAATTCCTGCCTGACTGTTGGTCGTTTGTCCAAAGAGAAGCGACTTTCAGGAGCACATGTCTTGTATTTGCCTTTCCATCTCAGCACGCAGTCACAGCTGGAGAAGTAATGGATCGCTGAGATCTGCACAGCCTGTGCAACCCCGAGCCACACCAGCTCCTGGTCAGGTTCTCTACACAAGCCACGGGGAAGTTCCTACAAGAAGGATCTCTCCCAGGACATAATGTGGACCCAAATAAAGGTCAAGGACAGAATTTGTGGCAAAATAATCAGTAAGGGTTGTCCTCTATTTTACTGTTAACCATGGAAGAGCAGATCTAAACCATTCCCTACCTGTGACCGTCCAACCAGTTCCTAAGGGTCCTACTACCTTATACAGACCATAAAACCTTCCTGAGGTTTTCCTCTTGTTCTTCCTGTCCTTTTTTACACTCATCGTGCTTTGTAAGAGCTCCACATAATTTGATAGGTCTTTCATAATTTCTAGTGTTTTCACTCAAATATTTTTATATACCAGAACATGTGTGATGTAGAACCTTTCATAACAGTAGAACATTGGATTTTTCTTGGTAATGGATTTCATCTTGTACCTGACAGTCTATGCTTGAATATAAGTCTATAAGCATAAAATTAAAATACGAAACATATTTCTAAACCAGTTCTTTGAATTAGCACACTGCACAGTATCAGAGAAGGCTTTAGAAATATTTTCTCTCCCCACTCCAGCTTTCCAGTCACTGGACTAAGATGATGTTCATCACTCTTAACCTGAGTGTCCCATACTTTCTGATTCTCTATGCTCTTTACCACACACTTACAAAAATTCAGAAGGACAGGAGGGAAATTATTTTTTTTAATTGCTCTGGTTGTGTTAAGGAGAAAATTCAACGACACTGTGGGGATTTTCCCTGATATGGTCAGACAAGTTTTGCAAAGACATTGGTAATGGGCCATGAGACAAGTACAGTATTTTTATTTCCATTAATCTGATATGATTTTAACATTATTACTTTTGGTATTCTTTCAAGATAAATACTTCTTGAAAGGGGCTGCCACATTTCTCATGTTGACATTGGTAAGATCCTACCTTCTTGAAGTTTTCTGGTACCTTATTTCTCTAGTAATAATGTTCAACACCGAAGTATTACAAATACAATTGTAAGTCCTCAGAAAGGGCCTCTTATCAAGGAAGTTATTTCTAGAAGTATTGTTTGGCTTTTCAAAAGTGCTTGCATTAAATACCAGTTTCAAAGAATTGAGCATTTATGTGACAAGTTTTAGGGGATTTAGGTGCACACATTCTGCATTTTCATATTGTACTATAGAGTTTTATTGGACTTTGCACATTTTGGTCTCCAGAGTAAAAAAAAAAAATATGCAGAAAAAGTTAAATGAGTTATTCATCAGTCAATCTGTCCACACACATTTAATCAGGAAGCTTCTCTTTCTACTTTAGTCTTTTCCCTGGAATACATTTCCCTAGTATTCCCAGGTACCCTAAGGTTGCATTACATCTTAACCTTTCTTCTAGCATTACCCTTTCACATTCTCTTTAGGAGAGGTTTAAGTAACAATGTGGTGCCATAGATGAAAATCTGCCTCCTTTAAGTTAGTGAGAAATGGAAACATGCTAATTTGGTGTGTTTGCAACTTCGTGTTCTATAGCAGTTGAAGTTTAAAGGAGTGGTGTGGTTTTCCTCTTTTTTCTTCTGTGACTTCTACAAGGAATGATTTAAGTAAAATGCTTTCCTTGTCTTGCACGTTGTTCATTCACATATTATGTTTCAGTGGATTAAAGCTGGTGTCAGCAAGGTTGTATGGATAACCAGCATTCTTCAGTTACCGAACAAAAACAAAAAAATCAAAAACTTCACTTTAGATTTAATGAGGTTTAAATTTCATTGGTATTCTTTACTGAAATACTCATCTTCTTCACCCAGAACAATTCAATAAAAATTCCTTTCAGTACAAAACAATTCCACAAACAATAAAATAAAAAAGTACTGAATAAATGCAACACTACAGTGATGTCCTGATGGTACCCTGAGGTACTGAAGAACTCATGAAAGAATACAAAGTTCTCTTCTCTTCGAATGGGAAAACTTTCCAGTTGTACCTAAATCACCCTTGCTACCAGTGATAGTAATTCCTGGTGAGATGCAGTATAACCCCAAAAAAACATTAATGCAAACATCATACTTGGGAAAAACAAATTTTGATCCAGATCTTTAACATAAAACTCCATATCTAATCACCATTAACAGTACTAATATATGTTTTGGCAGTTTGGTAGCATAGGATGTAACCTATACTGTATTTTTGTTTTTTGTTTTAGAAGATACATAGATCTCTTTTCCAAATAAAGACTGTTTGATTGAAAAACTAGTCTTGACTTCTCTCCTCTTTGAAAACAGCACATCCTCTTTGGCTGGCACAACATCTTTCTAATGTCATAAAACTTCAATATTTTGAAAGTAAAGGTCATCCTAGAAATTTAATATCTGACTAGAAAAAATTTCTTCATCAGTTTTTTTCTTCTTTGATCCTTTAATTGTCTGTATTCTCATAAATATGCCTAAGAAGAACAGGATAGATCAGTCAAGCTCAATTTCGATCTTTGGCCAAGATCTGAGCAATTATAAAGATATCTGCTATTTATAACACCTTCTGATACTATCATTTGCCAAGTTCTAATGTCTGTATCTTTTCATTTCAGATAATAAAAAAGCCCCTGTGCAGTTCTGTGCATCTGTTTGAATTAGATGACTTAGTTATTTCTACCTGCATGTACATTTATTATAATGCTATCATACACATTGGAAGGATCACAGAATAAAGCCTGATCTAGCACAACATAGTTAAGAGAATTAGGCATATGTACCCTTATATTAACAGAAATCTGCTTAAACACCTCTCTGGGTTCCTCATGCTATTCTATAGATAAGCTAAATAAAAGTAGGATCTGTTATTCATTCCTATCTTCATCCATCAAGTAAATGGGTACTCATTCCATATTGTGTTAGCTATAAAGTGGAAAACGTACTTTATATTAAAAACCATATGCATCATGCTTTCAGGACTACTTTCAAGTAAGGAAAGAAAGCAGGAGCCTCATCAACATTTTTTATGGCCTCTTAATATACAGTATGAGAGCATATTCTTTAGTTACAGTGATAAGCAGAATTTCCATCCTACTAGACTTCAGAGGAAGAGTTTTACCTCCTTTTTTGTTTTATGACTGATATGGAAGAGTCACAACATCAAGGATGCTTGCGTTCCACTTGAGATATTTCATTTCTACAGCCCTCCATAAAAACCCTCTTTTAAGAAAAAATTAGTAAGATCAATCTGTAATATTAATAGTCATCTGTCATAAGCATTTCCCAAGCTGTTGTTGTGGTCAGGTGCAACCTTCTGAAGACAGTTTTGCCTGCGGAGGAATCAGGGAAACAATATTTCGTGGATGTTCATAGATCTTTATTTCTCCCAGCTCCTCATGACTGGGGAGCCTGGACCAGACTGACGACCCCTGGGAAAACCAGAGTATTGCCGGGGTGGGGGAACATGAAAAAGCCAATGGGGACAGGATTTGGGTACATGTGACCAGGGGGTCTGGAAACTCCGTGTAACCACGCTTTCACCCAAGGCCCATTCCCCAGGGAGGAAACCTCCTCAAGCTGTAACATCACATCAGCATTTTTTCAGCCTCCACTCCTTCCCCTTTTTTCTGGTTTTCTTATTGTTTCTGAATATTACTTTCAAATCTTGTAAACACATGTAAACCTAAATATCCCCACATCAGAACAGTCCATAACTTAGTTCACCTGGTTCAAATATCAAGCAGGTCATAGGTGTTCATATGCATTCATTTTTGCTGAATCAAAGTCATGACTCAACACAATACAGACCAGGCACTTGTTAGGGACATGGTTTAGTACTGAACATGAAGGTGTTATTTTAGCAGTTGGACTTGATGACCTTAGAGATTTTTTCCAACCTAAATGATCCTATGATTCCATGATTCTCACACTGCCATCTATTGCAATTATTTCTGTAAGATATGAAGGAACAAAGTTTTTTATCATCCTGCCTGTATTTCCTTTTGAAAAGTGTAGACTGCTGTCTACAAATCTCAAAGTGAAAGAAATCTTATATATTATTTTTATTACTATATTGAATCTATTTCTTCTCGCCTAAGCACAGTTACTGTGCCTGAAAGTTTTTCCAGGTAAAACATTTTTTTCAAATGGAAGCATTCCCTTCTTCCTACAAAAGTTATCTTGGTTTTTATTTCACTCATCAAAAGTGTCTGCAGCTAGAAGATAATGTGGAGACTTCTTAATATTGAGCTGCCCAGGGAAAAAAAAGTCCTATTGTAATTGTGTATGGGTTTTTAACATATATTTATTGAATTGTTTATTTATTTGACAATTCTACACATGGAAAGTGTGCAACTTATATCCCTTTCAACCTAGTTCTTCATGTGTGACTTTGAAATTGAATGGAAATTCAAGGACAGCTTTGTGAACCTCTGAAGAGAAAATTTGTTTAGAATCCCCCTTGGTAGCATAATAACCATGCTAAGTTCTGAATCCCATTAGGCACCAGTGTGCCTCTATGTCAGGATCTGTCTGTGGACAAGAGACCACTTTTTGCAGCTGTGTATTTCCCACATAAATTTGAGTACCTTAGTATTTCTTTCTCATTACTACAGGACCCCAGTTAAAACATAAGCATCAGTGAGCAACTGTAATATATAAATCACTTGAAAATACAGGTTGCAGAGGTGTGGTGGGAAAGGGGGAGTAGGTAACATTAATCACAGCCATCTTTCCCTTGATTTGGATTTTGGGAAAATCATTGTCTGTCCCTCAGCATCTCTCCCTGCCTTTAGGAGATGAGGTTAAAGTAGTTAGTCAATTAGGGACATCCAAGGGCAAGAGAAAATTACTACAAGGTTCTTTACCACTCCGTAACTTCAAAGTGTGTCTTTCATACCAAACAAGAAATTACTTCCTGAGAAAATGCAGAGGACATCTCAGGACATATAACACAAAAGAGTAATCTTTGCTCTTCCTTAAATTATGTATATATTTTTTAAATAAGATTAGTTTCTTTTTTCTTGATCTGCATTTGAATTCTTGGGATTTCTTTTTTTTTTTTTTATCCTATGGTTATATAGTTTGGTTGTATTGTCTGGTTTTGAATAAAACCAAATAATACTAATTGATTAATATGTTTTGTGTTAGCTTTATCTGAAATAGTCAGGGGGAGAAAAAAAGCAAAACAGCAATACAATTACAAAACTGATTAAATTCCTCTGTTTTATGCTCTCAAAACAAACTTTCCTGCCATTGATTAATACAAAAATTAAGTTAGAAGCATCAATAATACATCCTCTGCATGGGACCAGCCTGTAATGTGTCTTAAGCAACAGCCAATCTGAGCAAGTAGCACTGATTTCATTCAGTTGCAGATACAAAAGTTTAGAACAAGACTCATAAACATTAAGTTTCATCACTAAATAAATAAGTAAAAGCAAACACGAAAGAACTTATCTCTCTTTGATGCTTCAGGAACCACAGACCAAATCCAATTTGTTTTGCTCAGGTGTGTAGTCTCTCACTTAAGTGCTGGGTCAGTCTAGGGCAAGGAGCCTTGCAATTCATAGGAATTGCATCTAAAATTGATGTAATAGGATAGTAGGGATACTAAATGACTCAGGATAGCAAACAACTTTTGCTAATGAAATTCCAATGGCTGACATTATGGCATCTCTGTCAGTCTGTACATTTATTTGATGAAGTGTGCAAATCATTACACAGAAGAGAATTTGAAAATAAACATCAGATTGATTTAAATACCATCAGGGTTAAAAAAAAAAAAAAAAAAAAAAAAAGAGAAAGATACCGAGAATTCTTTTGAAATATTTTTGGTTTGTTTTACTATATCTAAAGCAGAATATTAAGATTCAATTGTGTATACCAGTTTTTTCTAGTACAATGAGTTTACAGAATACAACACAAAGCACTTGACCAACATTTACAATAATTTAGCTGAGAATTTCAGACAGCTCCAGAGCTCCCCACAGGCAGGTTCAGCAGTACCTAGTCCAACTTCTACACACTATTTTAAACTAAAATGATTAATATCCAGGGTGGAGAACCTGCTCATTCCAGAAACTCCTCCCAGACAGTTCCAGCCATAGAACTGACTAAACTGTACATGGATAATGCATCTGTAATTGGTAAAAAACTGCTCCAACAGATGAAAAATTGATCATGTCAGACAATCCCTCACACATAACTAAGATAGTTAGGAGGTACTTGGTACATACTTTACAATGATCAATAGCAACAGATGGTGCATGTGCTGAAGTGATCAAATAGGACCGTGGGCCAGCTGGGTGAAAGAATTCAGCAAAAAGTGCTCCATGGAGCCTCAGTGAATCCAGCTGGAGTCACTGTCACACTGACGAAACTGATTGTAATCATCAGGACAGCACTTAACCATCCTGTTCAAAAGATTCACTTCTCCATGTGAGCTTTATCCCATGCAAGAGACACCAATAACTTCATTGTTTAGCAAATGCCCTCTGCCAATTGTAATTCAAACATTTTAATTACAATAATGAGAAAAAGTGGAGAATTGACACTCTAAGTATACAGCAAGTAGCAGCGTGTTTTATATTCCTCATACGTAAGACAGAGTTTTTCATTTCATATGCATTCACAGCTGCTTCAGCGAGTAATTCTGAATAGTCATGTGACTGCATGCAGATATTAAACTTAACAAAGACTTAGAGGCTTTTTTTTGTGTGAAGATTTTATTTCAGGAACAGTATTTATGGTTTCTTATTTAAACTTGGAGGCAACCAAGAAAGCAGAAATGAAGCAAAGAGACTAAATTTTTATGCTTTGCTGGTTTAGTCTCCTGAAGTAAAAAATTGCTCTTGAGTCATATAATATTCCAAGCCTTCAGTACTGTCTTTTACATTATTGGTAAGTGGGAAGAAATTAATTTAACTAGAGGTATATGCCTCTAACACGAATTTAATTTTGCAGTTGTCTCTTTCAGTGGTTTCTATCATTCTGAACTGCTGTAATCAACTGACTAAGGAGACGTGAAAATACAACCATATCATAATTATGGAGAGGGGCCCATTCCTCTCTAATTTTGTAACAGCCCAGGGAACTTTAAGCTTGAAGTGTAATGTTCCTTTCAAAATAATTCAGTAGTTACCCATGAAGAGTACTGTGGGTTTGGCCTCAGATTTCTAGATACTTCTCCCTCAGTGATGTCCTGCACCACACCTCATTGTCCCCTACTGATGCTCTTAAAGGAGCATTTCACTGCAGTAAGTGCAGGATGTGTTGGCCAGGATGCCTCTACAAGCCTAAGACTTTCTGAAAGGGTTTCTATCCAGCAGTCTTTTAATATCTTTGCAAGTTTTCACCTTTCTTATACAAATCAAATGTATCTCTTTTGATTTTTGCCACCAGCATGATTAATTATGTTGCACAAACTGTTTGGTGCCTGCTTCTGTACACACTAAGACTGTAGCATTGTAAAATGGTTTGGGATGGAAGGGACCTTAAAGGTCATCCCATTCCAATCCCCTGCCACGGACAATTTCCACTGGACCAGGGTGCTCAAAGTCCCATATAACGTGGCCCTGAACACTTCAAAGTATGGGACATCCACCACTTCTTTTAGTAACCTTTTCCAGTGTTTCACCAGTCTGAGTGAGGCTAATACCTCATCCAGGCTAAACCTACTCTCTTTTGGTTTACAGCCTTATTGTTTATCCTATCACTCTGTGCCCTTGTGAAAGGTCCCTCTCCAGTTTTCTTACAGGCTCCCTTTAGGTAATAAAGCAAGGCTGCTATAAGGTTTCCACAGAGCATTCTCTTCTTCAGGCTGAATAATACCAATTTTCTCACCCTTTTATCACAGGAGAGGAGCTCTATCCCTGTAATTATCTCAGTGGCCCTCCTCTGGACTTGCTCCAACAGATCCATGAGATCCAGGTCCTTCCTGTGCTGGGACCCCAGAGCTGGCTGCAGCACTGCAGGTGGGGTCTCAGCAGAGCAGAGCAGAGGGGCAGAATCCCCTCCCTGCCCTGCTGCCCACGCTGCTGTGGATGCAGCCCAGGACACGTTTGGCTTTCTGGGCTGTGAGTGCTCATGGCTGGGTCATGTCCAGCCTCTCGCCCACCAGCACAACCAAGTTCTTCTTTGCTCTCAAACCCATCCACCCCTCAGCTTGTTTTGATAACAGGGTTTGTCCTGACCCAGATGCAGCAGCTTGCCCTTGGCATGGCTGAACATCATGGGCTCAGTTCTCAAGCTTGTCCTGGTCGCACTGAATGGTATCCCCCCCTCCAGGCCTGTCAGCTGCACCACTCAGCTCTGTGTCATCTGCACCTGATCCCTTTTTCTGTGTCACTGATGATGACGTGAAATAACGCTGGTCCCAGCATGGACCTCTGAGGTATACTATATCCCAGATGCCACAACACAGAACACAACACAGCTACTTTGGGGCATTTTGGATTCAAACCAGCACAATTCGACTAGTTTCTCTCAGTCTTAAAAATGGTCCTAGAAGTAGTTCTTTTGTGCAAGAGGGATGAACATCTTGCTACTACTGAAGGGCAAGTATGAAGTTTACTAATAAGAGCCACTACTGGCATTAGTTTCAAAACAGGTATATATTTTTAGTTTGAAAGATATGCCATAGTTCCTGAAAAGCTTTGATACAATCATTCCTGCAACTCCTTTCAGCAAATTAGAAGCATAAATAAATTCACTTACTTCACTATTCAAATTTACATGTTCATCTTTGTTGCATAGACCTCTCCTAAAATTACTTGGTGGTCTCTCTTTAATTTGCTTCCTCATTATCAACATTTATCAAGCAATGCTGTTGCATGGATAAGAATATTATGGGATTTATAACAATTTTGTATTCATTCATTTACCCATTATAATGTATTGTAGATGTTGAAAAATTTACAGGCAGTCCCATATGAAATCATAAAAAGCTTCATCTTCTAGTCCTCCAATACCTCTTTTCATTAGGAATGTTATCATTTCTCTCTGAGATTTCCTTTCAAATTGAGAATTTTATTTACAGTTTAATCTGGCAAGGCTACTCAGAACCAAAAAAAGTCTCATAATTGGGTATTAACAAGTGATTTTTGCTCACCAACAAGGGCAATAACCTCTGCCTTCATCAGCCATTGTTCCTGGACACCTCCTGGGAGAAGAATTTTCATGGGCTTTCTTAAAATGGTAAAGGGACCAAGAATACAGACAGTTTATATAATTAGTTTCTCATTCTGACTACAGAAACAAACACCAAACAAACAAACAAACAACAAAATCTTTAGATTTTTTAATTTTGGCACTCCTCTCAAATCCCTTACCCAATCTGCCTTACATCACTAGTCACAGGATTATTAGTGCCCATTTCTATCTCAGAATAGCCAGGAGATTTTAACACTACCATATGACTTTCTCTATAGTGAATAGTAATGCAGACCCTTATTAGGCTGGGAGATTACAATACCACCACGAACACAGTCTTGATTGCATGAATGTTTGCAGTGTGTGAATAATGTATGTTGTGAATCAAAGTGAATGTGTTGTCTTACTTCAAAGTAACATTTGCAAACATTTTCGGCATTATTTATTCATCTTTGCCTATAACAGTTGGTAAATGTTGACTTCTAATATGCAACTACTGTAAATATTGAATTTGTCTCACCTTCTTTAATAGTTTAAATTTACAAGGCAATGAGTTAAATTACACGGTTAACCTGAGGATCTGGTCTTGTTTTTAATTTCTTTTTACATTTGCTCTTGAAGATGCATTTGTTGAGAATGAAGATCATAGAATCATAGAATCATTAAGGTTGGAAAAGACCTCCAAGATCATCAAGTCCAACCATTGACTAAACACCTCCATGCCAACTAAATGATTGCACTAAGTGCCATGTCCAGTTGCTTCTTTAACACTTTAAGGGATGGTGACCCCACCATCTCCCTGGACAAGATGTTCCAAAACAGTGGTGCCTATTTGTCTCAGTCTTTACTGCTGGGGTTTATACTCTCTAAAGGAAAAAAAAGACAAATAAAAAGGTATTTCATAGAAGTAATCAGTTCAACATTTTTCTTTTCCAATATTCCTGGTATTTTGGAATATGAGCTCTTCTTGAAAGGACTTTTATTTTTAAAGAGAACCTAACTTTTCTATAACAAAAAGTTGCTTGAGTGTGATACAGTCTTCTTTCCTGGTAGCTGCATCTCTCAAATAAGGTCTCCTTCCATCTTCTTCTATTGTTTTCCCCACAAACAGGAGAGTATGTCTGAGTTTGTCACTGAGATAGTACTGACTGCATGGGCTATATAAAATAATTCTTGTGCTCTCTCTTACTGCTAATTATGTTTTTTTCTTAAAATCTCCTTTGAGAATAAATGATTTAACCCCCCAGCGACCTAGCACCTCATGAATTGTGTTCATGCCTCACTTTTTGATTATGGTAATGCCACTGATAGCATCAGCACAATAATTAATAGCAGGTTTTGTCAATTTTCTGCTTGACAAATTCCTCTCTGAGCCTTACCTACATCTTACCACATCATACAGGATTACATTTCTTTCCTTCTTCTTTTAACCTCCTTTCACTTTTCTCATCTGTAAGTGCATATGTTGAACTTTATTTTCAATAGTGTTTACCTTCTTCATCTTCAAGTGAAATAAAAAGGGTTTTCAGGGCTTCAAGGTTTCTGCTTTCTCATTCTCAGTGTTTAGTAATGCCTTACAAGTGAATTCTTCTCAAAAGAAAATAAGGATACCCTGAAACAGTTTGATTTTCGGCTGCACTTTAAAACAGCCAGTGCACAATAGGTTAAACAAAGCTATTGACAATTTCAATTTACAGCTGGCAATACAGAAATTATTAATAGAGAAAAACAGGAAATGTCCACAGCAAGACCCCCATTATCTAGCAAATTATTTGCTTTCAAAATATATTAAAATCATGCAGCTCTTAGCAGGACTGGCTGTAGCACAACACTTACCTGCCTCCTGGAAACACAGTTAAAAAGGTGAAGTGTGTCTCATTCCACTTGTGATTTTATAATCAGATGTGAGCCTACATTAAAGAGTAACATGTTTGTTTTCTGACTGAAATTCCCTAGGTATTCTGGGATGCCAGGCAGCCTTTCTATCTGTTTGTGCACTGTTACGATGTTTCATAAATATAATTCAAGTGCAGCTGAATCTTTTCCATTGCAGAGAATCAGGTTTTGAAGCTAGACAGACATCACATGGATGAAGTGGTTAATTATGTTGTGGCTTTCAAAGGCAATTTTAGTCTAAATTATTCGTAGCTCTGTGAGAAGGGTCACCTATGCACTGTAACTAGAAAGGGAAGAAGGCATTTCTGCTGTCTATTCTGTCTCCATTTTGAGTGCAGGCTGCCTGCTGATTATTCTGCATTCACTTCTCTAAAAAGCTTATTAATATGGTCTAGAGGGAGACTGTCAGAAATGGCAGACTGAATCAAGGGATTTTCCTTCAACATCCAAATGACATGCTGCAGCAAGAGAATTAAACAGATGACTAACCAGTGCCCTTTTGTCTGCAGATGAAGATGGGATTGCCAACTTGTAAACCAGCGACTGACATTTGGGTGGATTAAATCGTCCTGTTATTGTACTGCTAGTTTCTAATCACTGGTGCTTTCTTGATCTCAAGTGCCTCGGCTGAAAGCCTTCTCAGTTCTCTGAGACCTGTTTGCTGAAACCCTCAGCAGAGTTTTTGCTGTAAACATTTATCCATAGAGAAGTACTGCTCTGACACTGACTGAGGAGAAGAGTTGGCTTATAGGTATTTAATTAAAACATTAAGCAGAAAAAAGCATTAGTGTCAACATTCACAAGTGCTTTACCATAGCTGTGGGTTGTTATAATTGAGTTTTCCTGCAAATGCTTTTCCCACCCCGCTTCCTTCTCTAAGAGCTGGAATAACTTGAGGTTTGCTTGGCCTCATGCTGTTAAGTTGTGGCTTTGAGACTGTGCCCCATGCTGTCAGTCCCTGTTTTCTTTCAATCTGGTTGTTAGCTTTAATTTCTAAAATCAAGATTGGATGGCAACAAAGAGCTCTAATGACAAGTGGGGAAAAAAAGTCATTTGTTAAACAGCCTTAAGAATTCTTATGTGGAACAGTGTATAATGTGGTCAAGCTGATTTTGTTCTGATTTTGTAAACTGTCAAATGCTTCTTACCTTGTAATTAATATTTAAAGAGAGAATGCACTGTTCAGGAGCCAAAGATACCATGACACCTGCAGAAGTTCTGTCCAGTTTTCTGTTTCTCACCATTATGATGTTTCTAATTTCAAAAAACTTCATAGACTGCACTATTCCATGAACACTGATATTAGAATTTGCATTTAGAAAGTAGGAGTGTCACATATTTATTTGTTGTCAGTCATTTCAACAGGATACTACTTACAAGAGTATTGCTTTATTTAAAATAAAATAAGCCTGTATCTCCTAGCTTGAAACTAATAAAAAAAGTCCAAAAAAATGCCCTTCAGAATACTTTATTGAATGAGATCTCTAAAAAACATGCTTTTCTTTCCACTCTCTGGGAAATCTTATTCTTACTACCTCAAATGGTCCATGCATATTACATCTTCAATGTAATGAGTCAAATAATAAGTTATCGTTCCCTGAGGAAGACAGGAAATTAAAGATTTATTTACATCTAACATGTAACATCCTAAGTCATGGAAACAACATTTCAAAGGATAAAAATATAAGCTACAATTTCCACACGGCCTCTGGCATTCTGGACATAGAACTAGAGAAGGTGGTAGTTACCTAAACGACAGAAAACTTGTAAAAACACATTCTGATCTCTTACATCTGTAATTGCTATGGATTTTTACTTTTAACCTCACTTCCCTGCCTTTGACAAAAAGAAGCTAAAGGGAGAATTTCTGGTAAGATGTACTTTAATATAGTCAGCTGCTTATTCACAGGAATCTTATCTTTAAAAAAAATGTTTTAATATAGTATTTCCCCCAACTCTGCATACCCTTCTTGGAAAGGGAGTTCAGATTTTTGCTAACACACAGGCATTGTGTAAGGTGCACTTGAGCATTTGGTTTCTCACACCTTGGCCTCACCTTCCCATCCATCAACTTGGACACGGACATGTCCATGTCCCTGCCATGGACAGCTGCAGTCAAGGAGCTCAGGCACTGCAGCTGGTAACAGATCCTCCTCGCTGCTATCAGCTGTTTCCTCTTTCTGCTCTTGACATAGGAAGACAAAGGGTTTATACTTCTTTCCAAAATAGTTACAAAATGCACAGAGCATTGCTCTGATAAGCAACACAGAGCTGTTTTATAGATCTGACATGAACGAGCATGACAAAATTAGAGCCCAAACTCAATTCCATGTGATCTTGAGCACTTTGCCATTTTGCTGCAGTGGTAGGGGTAGACAAATACAGGAATATTAGCAACCATGCTACTCACTCCTAAGTCAGGAGGTTATCCCTCTTCTGTTGTACAATCACAATGTCTACAATTCAAAATCAATAGGGGTGAATCTTTTCTTCTTGCTGCTGTATTTGTGATGGGAATAACCACATCTCCCCAGCATCCCAAGCCTTTAGTAGTCTGATTTGCATACCTGTGCAAAACGTTGCAGATACTTTTTGAGCTTGTTAAATAAGCTTTTGAAGTATTATTAGGAGATGAAACAGTCACATGTAAAGCTTAAACAGCAAGAGCTAGCAAGCTAGCATTACTGTTTCATTCTGTAAAAAAAGCCAAACCAAACTAGATGTCAATAATGGAATAGCTTGAGAGAAAAATCTCTGAAACCTTTGAAAAGGTTTCTTTAGAAGGTGAGAAAAAAACAGTAGAACAAGTTTAGTTACAGAAGGTGCATTAATTCTATCTAACTTTATTTTTCTCCTCTGTCTACACACACACACATATACATAGAGTTTATGCATATGTTGTATTTTCAGCAAAGCATATATCTTGTGTATTAGTTCATGACCTAGCTTATTAAGATTGGAATAGCTGAATAAATATTTATTTTACCCTCTTCACACTTTCTAAGAAGCATTGTTTGCTTGGTTTTTGTCAAAGACTTAAGAGGAAAAGAACAGGACAATTTAGCTGAAGACTGTATTTTGATTTTTTTTGTCTTTGTTTTTTTTTACTATATGATCATATATTTTTAGCAAAGCAAAAGTATTCCACTTGTTATTTATACTGGAATATTTCTGCTCAAAAAAAAATGAAGAAAAAATTCTGAACAATCCTAATTCACACTTTAATTTTTTCTCTACAATTTATTTTTTATTTAAGTGTTGAAATAATTAGGAGTGAAAATGCATTGGGCATTCCTACCACAATTTTAAAAGAAAATATAATAAGTTGAAAAACCATTTGAGATGTGAATTGTTTTTTGATGAAAAGCTATGAACTTACATACCAGTGACTAGTTTAATTAGGAAAGATACTTCAATTAGGAAGTAAATTGTTCTGATGTCATGTTCTCACCGCTTTCATTACAAGGTAATGCCTAAACTGTGGTAAAGCTATTAGAAATCTGTTAATGTAAAAGGATGGTATCTCTTTAAAAATTGCATTAGCAAGCTGGGGAAGTCATTAGTATACAGCTGTAACCCTAGGAGTGTAAACTTGAAAGAACTGTTTATTTTCTGCCTTGCAGCTGTGTGTAAAACCCACTGAGAGAAACTTGTTACCAATTACTGGTTTAGAGGCTTCAAGTAAAGACAGCAGGTACCAAGAGAGTAAAACAGTCTAGCTCACAAATAACTAAACAACAGTGAAATTCCTTAAGAACAGCTGTTAAAGGAAAGGAAATATAACTGCTGAGAAGGAAGGAAAAAAAAAAAAAAGAGTTCATATGTCAGGAAGTAAGTAAAGCAAAGCAGGATGTAGGGGAAAAAATTAGGTAGCTGAGAGAAGAAAGGTTTTTCACCATAAGCTTCCAGTAACAAAGTTAAGATCAATAGTTGCAATCAAGGAAACCAATATGTTTCAAACAGTGTCTGAGTACTTGTAGCATGGACTTGGAAAGTCACTTCTGTACATCATGTACATTGATGAATATATTGCAAAAGTCAAGGACATTTTATAAGTGTAAGAGGCGCCGTTAACATGAACTGTTGCAAACAAGAAATTTCTCTCTGTACTGGAAGAAAGTCAGGCCAATCAGTGAAAAAAAAAATCTGATGCCATTAAATGGAAAAAAAAAAAAAAAGGAAGCATTTGGATCATACCAAGAAAATGAGCTCATAAATGAAAAATAACTGACAATCCTGAAGTGAAAAAGATAAGTGACCAAGGCAAGAAAATCTAAACTCACAGAAGTTATCTGTGGGTTATCTGCTGTACTCTGGAAGAATGGCTTGAATACTGTGGACTCCTATCACCCATAACCCCTTTCATACTCTAGTTCCTGAGTCATTAGCACCTCACTTAGCATATTTTCCTCTCATTCTCTTCCCACTGAGCTCCTGACCCCACTGGAGGTGAGAGAAGAAGAACTCTTCCCTCACCCAAGCCATCTCTCCCTGCAATGGTAAGGCATCCCGAGAAAAGGAGAAAGAAAGGAGCACATGACCATGTGCTACACAGCCAGACTGGAGGGATTTACAGCACAGAGCAACTGTACTGTCCAAAAACGTTACCACTCTCAGCTACTCAGAGCTTGTGTGAATACTTCTCATTTGTTTCCCTGCAAAATAAACCAGCTTAACTGGAATAACCACAGGAGAATTTATGTGCTGAATTTCCTACTAAAGCTGATCAGAAAATTCTCAAAATCCGTGGCCGTGGTTAGCTATGTGAATAGTACATGCAACAAGAGTACCTTCTTTAACCACCTGTACTGGTTCACAGATGAACCTCAGACTTCCTTCTTAATACCTTGGTCTACTTCTTTCTTTGTTCTCCCCGTCTTGCTTATGGATAGCTGCCAGTGTAATATAATCCTTGTACTCAGAGTGAGCAGAAGATAGATATTGCACTCAGAACTGGTACAAAAGAGAACACAGTGGACATTCTCATGCTTCTTTTACATCCTCATATCAGCAGGATGAAGTCCAGCTCATTGTGCTTTAAGCTTTTACAGCATTTTTCAACAGAAGAGCTCAAAGTGCTGAACAAATATAAACCCTGTAATACCCCATGGGGAAAAAAATGGTTTTGTGGTATTTCTGCTTTGCTGAAAATTAGAAAAGGAAAGAAGTTTAAAGATAAAGTCTAATTCAGACAGATACTAAGGAGAAATTGTGAAGAATGAGAACCAATAAAGACTTTAAGCTTCTATAAATTAGATACTAGAATGTCCATTCTTCAGTTTGGAACCTCTGAATTCCTTAAAGTAGAATCTACAAAAGGCAGTCATACATTTTATTCTCCAGTGCACTGTATAAGAAAATTACTTACACCAAAAGAATTGTCCCCAAAAACTGCATAGAGCTGTAAGCTTCCTATAGGAAACAATAATGCCTGTGCATCACTGGTATTTGCTGGGCTGGTATTTAGAAAAGTCTCAGAAGTGTGAATATCACTGTCAAGACAAAGGAGACAACTATGGTGGGAGTGTTAGAAACAACACGGAATGGGATTAAATAAGAATCAGGTCAGATTCTTTAAAGGAGGTAGGCACACAGGGCATTGTATTAAAGCATAATGCTACAATAAGATTTATGGACAAGGCAAAGGGCTTCAAATAAAAAAAAGTTTCTAAAATTTTGTAGCTACTGAAGTCAGCAGCTAGGTATTCTCAGTAAAAACTGGCTTGAGCAAACAGAAAAATAACCCAAATCTGGCATCAGTGGGCTTGCATCAAGCTCATGAAATGAAAATGTGACAGACTACAAAATATTTGTGTTCCTACTTGTATTGGGTTTGCATGGCCTGGTTTTTAGTAGCAGGGAAGGCCACAGAGCTGGATTCTGTGAAAAGTTGCTAGAAGCTTCCACAGCATCCTGGAGAGCCAATTCCTGGTGGCTCTGAGGATGGACATGCTGCTGGCCAAGCCTGGGCCAATTAGAGGTGACGGTAACGCCTCTGTGATTATGTATTTAAGAAGAAATCAAAACAAAGGCTGTGGCACAGTTTTAATTCCAGCCAGCAAAAAGGAGGCGGTGAGGACATGCGAGAACAGCATGCAAGCACCAAGATCAGTGGTGAAGGAGAGGGCGGAGGTGCTCCAGGTGCCAGAGCAGAGATTCCTTTGCAGCCCAGAGTGCAGCCCATAGTGATGCAGCTGTGCCCCTGCAGCCCATGGAGGAGCCCCACACCAGAGCAGATGGATTCTTGAGAGGAGGCTGTGACCCTGTGGGGGACGTGTGCAGAAAGAGGCCTTGCTCCCATTCTGGACTGCACCCCGTGGGGAGAGACCCCCCCGCAGCAGCTGGAGGGGGACTGTTCCCATGGGATGGACTCCGGCTGCAGCAGCTCACAGGGAGCTGCTGCTCATGAGATGGAGCCACGTGGGAGAAGCTCGGGGAGAACTGCCTCCCACAGGAGGGACCCCACAGTGCAGCAGGGGAACAATTCCTCTCCCCGAGCAGCAGGAGAAGCCACAGGTGAGATGAACTGACTGTAATCCCCATTCCCCGTCTCCTTGTGCTGCTGGGGTAGGAGGTAGAGCTGGGAAGGAGAGAGGGGTGGGGGAAAGTGTTTTTAAGGGCTTCTTCTAATTCTCATTATCCTGGTCTGATTTTGTTACTAATAAATTCACCTCATATCTCTAATTTGAGCTTGTTTTGCCCTTGATGGTATTTAATGAGGGATGTCTCTCCTGGTCCTTAGCTCAACCCATGAACCATTCCTTACACTTTCTCTCCTCTATCTGGCTGCGAAGGAGAGTGAGTGACCAGCTTTGGGGAGTGCCTGGAATCTGGCCAGGGTGAACCCATGACACTACGACTTGCAGCACAGTGTTCAATTTCTGTTCTTATTGAGTCTTTCTTTCCTTTTTATGAAAATAAAATATTCCAATAAAAGTCAAAAGTTATTTTTATGTATAATGCATTGATGGCCAAATTTAGGCAATTACTGGGTGGAAAATGAAAGTCGTCATTGGGTTGTGTTATTTAAATATATATTTAAATATATCATAAGCACACATACACTGTCTTAACCATGAGTTAGTATTAATCTGACGGGAGGATATTGCACCTGATTATGCATTGTAATGATTGTGAGAGTAATTGAATTATTTCCAATTTTAAAGCAGTTTTGCTAAGGTGGTTGTTGCTTACTCTAAATGTTTTTCGTATGTTTTTCTTTGAAGTGACAATTGTGACTGCATTGGTTTTAAATGCACACTAAAAGGAGATTCTAGCAAAAACTCCTTGTTTACTTGAGAGAGACTGCTTAAATGTTTAATGACATTAGCTTCTTGCAAATGGTATTCATTTCCTGTATATGCAAATTTTCCTAATGTGAAACCCCCATAACAGGTAGAATGTAGAAAGTTAATGAAGCCATGTAATTACAATCACTATAGTGACTGCAGTCCCTGGAGAACAATAAAGTGATAATATACATGGGGTTTGACTTTCTTTGGAAACAACAGCTTATAATTTGAAAATAGATAGTAAAATATTTTCATTATCTTCTGCTGTCTCCTAAGGCAAATGGCAGGTACAAATAGATTATGCTTTTATTAACTTCAAAAATGGGAGATAATGCAATTAGGAAACATTTAATTGTTTTCCATTTTCCATGGCTGGAAATGGACTATGTTTAAACCCTTTTTTCAACCATAGGGTAAAGCCAGGGTCAATCTGACTTCAGCCTGGAAACTTGGTTTTGTTCTAGCACTGGAAAGGTACATTTGAAGATAACCAAATACACATCATGTCTGTGATCACTTTAAAGTATATAACAGAGAACTCAAAAGCTAGTTAGAAGCTGTGAATGCCATTTAAGGAAAAGATTTCAAAGGACTTATTTTGAATTTCAAAGATTTAAGTGCAATTTTAAAAGTATTTTTGTAAATAGTAGAAAAAAAAATAGAAGTATTTAATACCTGTACTTATAGGGGTTTTTATTATTTTTATTATTACTGTGAGCACTATGCAGAGAAGGGGGCACAGAGAAGCTCCCTTCTCCAGCAGCACTCCATCGTGGTGCAGCAGGACAAATACTCCAGCATCAGGAATTCTCCCTGGCAGCTCTGGACAAATCAAAGCTGTCTCAGAGGGAGGCTTTCTACATTCTCACCTCTTACCCAAGAGAAGCACCTAAGCAAGGAACCTGGTTAACCTGAGATCTCTGTAGGGTAAGCAAAAAGAAATAAATGACATGCATTTCTGCTGTCAGTATGCTAAATTTCTCTTAAAGGTGCCTGTTTCTTTCCATTGAGTGGACCTTACAGTTGGGCACCTCAGAAAGATGGCCAAGACTTGCTAATATCCTTGTATTTTTACTTTACTTTTGCAATTAATTTACCTCTATGCTGTAAGTACACTACAGCATTTACCTGTTTTCATTCATTTTCTTCTCTCAAGCACGCTTGTTTCTCATAATGGAAATTTTATACTTGGCTGTTACAGAAGATGCACTTTTACAGGGAGGTATCCTTTTCTCCACTACAGAATGGAGAAATTTTCCTTAAATAGTGAAATGCTGTCTTTAGCAAAATCTCACAGTATTACAATACTTGTACACGTTCCATTGCAATATTCCCATTGCTCACAATGTAATTTTGTGGCAAGGAGCACAGAAGTTCTCATGACAAATTTATGAGCTGGCATGTATGCTTCCTACTTCATATATAACTCACCTGCTGTTTAAAGTGCTAGAAAAAAAATATTTCTTTTATTCTGTCAGCAGTGTGCTGCCTCCTTGTTTGTTTTTCTGACGTTAAGTTTTACAATGGTAGTGCCAAACAAGCAGGAATAGGTTGACTCAAAGCAGAGCAAGCAGCTATAAATTACAGAGTTTGCTGTCTGCTGGGGTTCTCGTGCAGCGTGTAACAGCCTGGAGCTGCAGTTCACAACATATAACCAGCAGCAGTAGCAGGAACTTCGAGTTAATGTAACATGGTCAACTCATCTCAGTGATGAGGCTACATATTGAAAAACAGCTAGTGCTAGACAATATCCACGTCTGTTAAATCTGAGAGTTGTTAAACTGGGTGCTGTTCATTGTATCTTGACTGAAAGTGAGCTGCGCACCATGATGTGTTCTGGGTGAGTTTCCCAATCCTTCACATCCAAGACCAACTGGAAGTTTGTCACTGCTCCAATCCAGTTTAAAATCACAGGTTTCCTCCCCCAAACCAATCTGGTGCATGGCCATGTCTTTGTTCATTACCGGGGATCAGGCATGTACAAGATGTGTGTGAGGAGCCTGTGTTGCTGGTTCAAGAGCAATGCAAACTGGACAGTTAATTTCTTGAAGCTTCTACATCAAACCCACATTAAATAATTCCATTGATTGAATTATATTTGCATAAAATTTTAACTCAATTGTTATGAAGTACAAATAAGTCAGTAAAACTCCCTGTCCGTACTTGTACACTTCACACTAAGAAAAATAACTATATTTCCTAGATAAATTAATTGTTGTGAATTCTTCATCCACCTTAATTTATCACCGACCTCATTGTGAAGATTAATTAACTTCAGCAAAGTGCTTAATAAAGATGAAAAATGCTGTATAAGTATTTAGAAAATATACATATCTGTTCTGAACAGAATATGAATCTCATCAAAACATGTCTCATTCTACCTCAGAAATACTCAGGTTTTACATGTGTTCCAGCACTTTGGAAAGCATGGCTAGTTTTTTTTCCACTAGGGCTGTTCTCCATATCTCTTTGATAGTTAAAGCAGAGATTCCTGATGGTACTTCTGTGACAGGATTCCTAAACTTCTTTAGTAACTCAAGCTTAGGTTTGCAGGCATTGACTGGCATCCGACTGTCTCAGACACAGAGATGTAACCACTGACTGTAAGGCAGCAAAGGCTCCAATGTCCAGAACCAAATCACACTTTTTGATTAAGAACTTCAGAGAGAAAACCTAAGTTTAAAAGAGTTGCCCATAATCTATTACTCAAACACAATTGCAGGCAGCAATTTCCGTCAAACTACTACTAATAATATGAAATAAATTAATGTATAAAATAGAATAATGCATTCTGAACAAAGGTGTGATGTGTTAAATGATTCTTTTGAGAGAACTTCCCACCCAAATATTTTCCAGATGATTTCAACATTTAGAGAGAATGTTGTTCTGCTCTGATTGTTTTTTTGTTGAAGGGAGGGAACAAAAACAGACAAACTGTTTCTAGCAGTTACACTGAAAACCTGAAACTGTTTATGTTAGGCTATTCAGGAAGCTGATTTTGCATAGAGATAGCTTCAAGTTATATTCCAGGTGTTATTTCTAAAAAGTGAACGGTTCCATGTTTCGAAATGTTTTGAAGTTGTGTCTCAGAAGAAAGCACACTCACCAGACAATCCAAGATTTCTAATGGGATTGTGGTCAAATTATATTTACGATTATTCCAAAGTGTAACCCTATCCTTCACCCACCTGCAACAGCTGAATCCAAAGGCCCCTGAAGATATCAGAGACATTCCTATGGTTTTCAGTGGTATTTGGATTTTTGTGCACATATTTTCTGTTATTTTTCATGGATAATCCAGCAGATTAAATTTTTATGTCTGGAAATATGTTGAGATTCATTGATACATATTAATATAAGTATCATGCCACTATGATAAAATGGGAAAGCAAGGTCTCTATGTTTGGACTTTTAAGAGAAGGAAATAATTTAGAAATGTGTCATTTCAAATTTGCAGTGGTACAACCATTCATCTCCACAGCAATAGATAATTAATCTCTAGCTTGTCATTTAAAAGGTATTTTAAGTGCATATAGAGGTTAATATAGATTATGCTAACTTCTCCAATCCCTATAGAGAGATCCACATAGATCTTGCTTTGGAGACTGGCACCAAGAACTTAAGTAGCACCAAACTTTACCTGTTTTCATTCATTTTCTAAGGATAGTCATCCTTAATTTGGATGACTACCAATCTAAAACCTGTAAGGGAGTCTCAGAGTATCAGTGGGAAAACCAGAAAAAGAGTCGAGAGCAATAAAGACAAAATGTTTTTTGTCTAAACTCTAAGCCATCTATGAAATACTCCTTCCAACTCTATGGACACTTATTGTAGCACCTTTATCTGTAATTACATGAGGCTGATTAGTCCCATGTTAAGAATCTTACCAAAAAAGCAATATAACAAAATTTAACATTTAATTTTGTTATATAACAAAATTATACATTTAATAAAACATGCATTATACATTTAATATAACATTCATGGCAGGGCACATTTTGGTCACTATAGTCAGACATGCATGTTTTCTTTGAGCAGTTTACTACTTTAAAATGAAATTTTCACTATCCAAGTAATTGTCAGCACCATCACTACTCATACTGGTGTAGGATGGGATGGAAGGTGAAGGCTGTTTGCGGTGCTTTGGCAGTAACACAGGGACTTACACCTGTGAGTAGTGCTGTCTTTTACTATTTCCATGGAACTGTTCCTGTTTTGCATGTAGAGTAAGCGAGAGAAGAATGCACAGTGGAAACTAACAGCTATTTACTAAAGGAGAGGAATTGACATGTTGGAAAAGAGCAGAGAATAGTTCTGTGGTTGATGCTATTCTAAGGAAGAGAGCATTATTTTGTGTTGAGTTATATATGATGCATGACATCACATGGAACTTACTCGGATAATTTGGTAATATTATCTTAGAACTGTAGTGCAGGTAGTAAGCTCATATCTCATAATTAATTTTAACTTAATTTTCTGCTAAAATAGATTCTCCTGGGCTTAAATGGAGTCCAGTGTCCAAAAAAGGGTTTATGGATATCAGAAGTTCTTTTTGTTGTTGTCTGCTGTATCCTTGAGCAGCTCAGTTAAGCTCTTTGATAATCAGGTTTTTATTCTGCACACTGTTCCTAGTAATTCTTCCTTCTTAAAAGTCTAATGTTTTGTGACTTGTGATTGAACCATATTTTAAGAAGTGAGATCTGCCAGTACTGATGAAGTGACAAGCTTGATAATAAAACAAGTGCAAGCTGTTCATGTAATAAAAGAGTTCTTGGAGATTTTGGTCCAGTAGAGCTGTATTATCCAATAGTTTAGATTACATGTTGTTAGTCAGAGTCTTACAGCTGTGTAAGGCAGGTGAAAGGATGCTAGTCACCATAACTGTCTCTGAAAAGATTAATTTTGAGCATTTAAAGTAAAAGCCAGTGCTGAAGCTGACATAGGAATTTTTTAAAATCTGGAGCAGTAAATTTACACTAAACCTCCATAACAATAAAGTACACTTAAAAATAATTATATATGTTAAGATGGCTTTGCTTTGAAGATTTTTATCTGTGTTTGCAATGAGATGTGCTAATAAAATGCATAAGAATGTTACAGCCCTGTCTGTATGAGCACCACTGTACATTAGATATACCCTGGTGTGAACAAATTAGGAAGAGCAAAGGATAACGAAATATACTATGCTAGATAATCTGCTAGAAGATTACATTTATATATTAAGTATAGCATGAAACTTCAGGAATGTTTAGAGCAGCCAGTGTGAACTTTCACAGCATGATTTAATAATATTGCAATATATGAATATACAAACTACTGGAAGAGTCATTACTTTCATTAAGAATATTACAGTGAATAAATTAACCTAAAACAATAAAACCTGAGCAGCAGATATATGTAAGTCATTTACATCTTGTAGAAGACTCATTTGGTGTAAAAAAGAATGAATGTGTTATGGTGGAGGTTTCATTAGCACTTGCATTTCAATTGACTTAGAAGCACACCGTAAGAATACAAAGGCAATAAATATCATCTATAAACAAGAATACTGTAAAGAGCTTTTCTTTTTTTAAACAAGATGTTCTGTGCCATTACACTTTAATAGTCATTTTGCATTTTCAGTATGAAAAAGCTAAGAAAGCTTGTATTGGTGTCACCAGTGGAACTGATGTTCATATTTTATATGACTGTATTACATAACTCTCCATTAACCCTCTGAATGCATTGCCATTCGAGGAGACAACGTTAGAAAGCAGATTATACCCTCTTCTGTTAAAGCCACAGCAACTTTACCTCTTCTAGATAAATTCTGCCCATGTTTGCAAAGCACTTTATGCAGTCTTACTGAAATAGCCCAGGGAGTCTGATTGTTTATGAACACTGTTATTCACTGACACCAGAAGACATTTTAGCATGTTTTCATTAAAATTTTGGTAATACCTGGGTAAAAAGGGTATGAGAACTCTCTTGATCTCATTTTCAACAGGACAAGAAGACTGA
This sequence comes from Platysteira castanea, assembly GCA_013397175.1. Lineage (NCBI taxonomy): Eukaryota > Metazoa > Chordata > Aves > Passeriformes > Platysteira > Platysteira castanea. The sequence continues at coordinate 880,945 of VYXC01010733.1, read as the reverse complement.
TAGGATTTCCGAATACCTGACCCAGTGTCTGAACTGTTTTACACACTGTCGTTTCTAGGAATAAAATTCAATATAGACTTAGCTATCAGTTTGAATTACTTGTATTTTATTCTGAATCATAAATGATTGAGGGACGAGTATTACCCTATGCCTGCATCTAATGCTCATCACCTGTGAGCTATTGTTGCTCATATGAGTATATTTGGCATCTGATCTATCATAGCAATACATGCTGAACTGTTTCTAAATCAGAAATATGTGAGATATAACATCATACAAACACAAAACCTCAGCTAGTTTCTGCCATCATATATGTATAACTGTACTGCATCTCAAAAAGAGAAAAATTTCTGAGACATTTTCGTAAAAACAGCTAAACTGTTCAATGACTGTAAAAATATTTATACCTTTTCATACTCAAAAAAGGCATACAAACAGCCATTTTAAGTCTAAATAGTCTCTTTTTGTTGGCCCAATATGACACTTGAAGAGAGAAAAGTATACTTCTTATGGATAAATTATGTTTAAAAAGGATAATCCCTTTGATAAACCCACCCCCTTTCCAAGGTTCATAAGTAAGAGCATCTTGATGACTCCTTGTAATAGTTCATGATTGGTTCTAATTTCCCTTTAATGCAGTTATATTTTTGGCATTCAAAATCCTTTGGTAAAATAGTCAAAACTTAGTGAAGTACTCCATGACAAGTCTTCTATCAAATATCTCACCCTGTCGTGTCTCTTTTTCAAGCTGATTTCTAATTTGCTTCATCACTTCCCATGCAGAGGTCATTCAATAACACTAAATATACAGATTACACTTCCTTGTCAGGTATCGAATTCAATTATACTGCCTTTGAGAAGGGATTTACTGAAGTAGCATAATATTCATGCTAGCAGTTCATTACTAATTTCTTGGGTTTAAGGATTTCTGTTCCAGTCTCTGTAATTTCCTTTATGAACTGTAATATATATTTGTCTCTTTGGAATAACAATTCAGATGTACTCTAAGATTTGTTTAGCAACAAAGAAGATGAAGTCCACCATGATTCATGCATCTTCAGTATTCTGTTACGCTTCAGGGTGATTGTTCTGCATTCAATAAATGAATTTCCTTCTATATTGGCACTCAGACATGCACAAGATCATAATATTTGAAACTGGTGTTATAGACCTGAAGAAACTACATTATCAACAAATTTGTCATTTACCTCTTTTTTTCAGATCACTTATGAATGTAGTTAATACAGCTTGATCCAGAATATCTCTCTTTGGGATTCCTCTAATATCCTCCTTTCCAAAGCAAACGAAAATCCCCTCTCCTATATTTTGTTAATCCCTTGGAGCACTGCTTTTGCTCATTGCTGGTTAAGATCTGTTGCTAAGAAACATGTTAAGATTCCTGAATATGAGTAAAACCAAATCTTCCATCATGTGTTTTTTGATTCTTCAATGAACTCTTATAGATTAACAAATATGTTTTCCCTCTAGAAAAGCCATCTGATTCTTCATCACACTATGAAATGTCTACTGAACCGATTACTTACTGTAGTTTCAACTAATTTACTCATGAAAAGGTTCAGGCTTACTAGCCTGCAGTTTGCTAAATTTTTCCATGAAACCTTTTAATCTGTTACTGTTTTTACAACTTTGCTTCTTTTCTAGTGCAAAGTGGATATTTAGTAGATAAATTACAAACCACATGTCATATTCTGGAAGTTTTAACATGTTGATTTCTTCACAAAATATATCTAGTTTTGGAGATATTGATACTCATTCCATCAGTTCTTTTTCAAAGTTTAAGTGGTGGCACCACAAGACAAAATAGTTCATCTGTCCTATCCCACCCAGAAGATAGGATCTAGACTGCCATAAGCTCCTCTAAACAGAGCACTGAGTGAAATAATTCGTTCTCTTTTTCTGTGGTGTCCTCATCCTCCTTGAGAACTCATTTTAGATCTTGATCTGTACATAAATGCTACAGATTCTCTGGCAGGCTGCCAGGATTTTTTTCTGTATTTGAAAAAGACTTAAGAAACTTGGTTTTCAAAATCTCTTTTTGTTTTGCCTTGTTGTTTTTTACATCTATCTTTTCTATTTAATTTAATTTTTTTTCTAGCCATAACTTCTACTTTTAGATTTTATAATCTGTACTTTTCTGTAATCTGTCATGGGTTTGGACCTGTTTTGTATATATAGATATATCTATATACATACACACACTTAAAGGGAATTTGTACCATGATCTTAGACAAGATTCATGTTTCCTCTGTTTATTTTTATCCTTTTAGCTTTTTTCTAAATTGTGTTACACGCTGTCACAATGTCATCTGAATTCCAAGACTAAAGGACTAAAACTGTATATAATCACTTCAAAAGCTTGTCATATTGTCTCAGTTTTGAAACACTGAGATTCTGTGTACCCCTGTAAATAATTTTGCAAGAATATTTCTCACAGTATTAAGCAAGTATAAAACAGAGCATTAGAGTACAGCAGCAAAATTTTATTCAAGAGCATCATACCTTACCTATATTTTTTTTTAATGATGCTTCTATTCCTAAAGGATTATCTTTAGCTCTTTATTACAATGGCCCTCCTTTCCAAGCAAGAGCTAGGTTTGGTTGATGACTGTCGTTCAGGCAGTCAGTTGACACTTTTAGAAGGGATGAGGAAAAATACACAACTTTCCTATTGGAGAAAAGAAAGACACACCAAATTTGTTATACAGATACAGCTTTGACTTTTACTAGCCTTCTGAAGATTCTTCTAATTCATCAAAGGTAGTGGATTTTTAAAACATTACGTACAGAGTGACTTTGCAATCAGCAGCCTGATAACGCTCTACTGTTAACACACATACATGCATGAAAGAAAGATGTATGTGCACTATATGATATGTTTTCCATGACAAAGAGAATAGGATATATTTATTTGCTTTTAATGAAAAAGACTAATAAAGAAATTTCCTTTTGAGTTTTATGGGTTCCTTCGGTTTGGTTTGGTTTTGTGTTTGTTCTGGGCTTTTGTGTTTGTTTTTTGTTTGGGGCTTGTTTGTTTGTTTGCTTTATTCGTTGCTTGGTTGGAGTTTGGAGTTTTTTTATTTTTTACCTTGGACTGGTAGAACAGATTAGCACAGTAGTAACATTTAGGGAGAACTCTGGGTAGGTTTCTGTTTCACCTCATGTATCAGTACTGTTATTTCTCCAGACGTCCAAAATTCCATCTATTTTGACCCCTTTTAAGTAGAAGTTAAAGGAATTTATTCAAAAAGATAATTATATTGTAAAGATTATTTTCTAGGAGTAAGGGTTTATAGCTCCAAAGTATTTTATAATTTTAACCATATACAGGCAAATCTTCATCCACTATGATGCAAAATACACACATACATAGAGTGAGAGAATGATAACCTTGTACTTTGAGAAGGATCTGTTGGTCTCAGATCCCAGTTAACCACCTAGTCACACTCGGTCAGTGTGATTGAAAATTCTTCAATTAAAAAGAAAGTACATAAAATAGATAACATGTTCTGGTTAACATGTTTATGATACAGTGTGTCAGCTTATAAATTATTCATCCTGGAACTAAGAACCAGCCAAGGAGTAATAGGGAAAGGTCATTAAGCTATGAAGGTATAAGTGGAGTCAACTCAAGAGTGTTTGGCAATTTAAATTACTGTATTCATGGAAAAGTCTTTTTGCTTTGTCATAGAAGATACAGGTAAGAACTGTAGCCAGTAAATCCATGGATGTGAGGGATATGAATTCCACCTCATACATCCCCCCAATTATTATATACTTATGAATATTGTCTACATGTAACTCTGCTAGAATTTAAAACTCTGACATAATTAAATGGGGTTGCAAGATTTCAGAAAGTGAAAAGAGACCATAAAGCTCTAACCCAGCTTCAAATCAGTTAATGAGACCCCTTCTAGATTCAACAAATTGGCTCATGTAAAGTACAGATTGAAATTAAATTGAAGCATTTAGAAAAAATTTTTCTTTGCATTCATGATTTCTCCGCCTCATACAAAATAGAACAGACCACACAGTGTAATAAGAGTTAAAATCCCAAGATTCTCATTTATTTTAATTGCATGGGCAGTCTGAGGCAGGCACTTTCCAGAATGAGAAGATGGAATGATCACCTAGTCTGGGACTCATCATCTGGGGTGACTCATTTGTGTCTTATGAATTCTGGATAGGAGGATGAATACAAAGCTGTATCCACAGTCTAGAGAGACCCCAACTCTTCCATAGATTGGCACTGTGACATATGAATCTAATTTAGCAGATATTTTTTACAACTTCTTACACCATGGCCTCCTTTCTGTTGATCAGTTGAGCTGAAGCCTATTATATCTGATGGGTTTTTAGTAAATAATTTCTCTATCCGGCTTATAAATTTTTTCTTATGTTTTCAAGAGGTAATTTCAAAAGCTTTTGCAGATACTATACTGAGTAGTCAGGGGTTTATGATTGTCATCAAACAATTTCATAACTAAGATGCAGCGAAAACCTTCCATGAATTTTGAATTAACTGACAGAGATGAAACAAAAGGTAAAAAATGTCAGCTGAAAGTCTTTCAGCAAAGGAGTACTGGCAGAGTTTGTATTAGTTGTCTATGTTTTTGTATTGTTTTAATTTTTGTATTACACCCTTTTTTGTTAATAAGGCAAATAAAACATGTTATTTCAAAATCTGAGCTATATTTAACCGCTTTTTGGGTTTAGGGGTTTTTTATTACAAGAAAAAAGTTTGGACAAAGTTCATCAAAGAATATGTAGTATTTAAAGAGACCCAATTTGTCCCTGAAATAAATTCACGTTCATTTACAGACTCACTCTCTGTGTTATGTACTATGCTGAAATTTTGCCTATTTCACTTTCCATGCTTTGATCGATTCAAATGCAAATTAGGAACAGCAAAAAGATTATATACTTCCAAAAAAAGGCAACTTTGATAACTTTTAGTTGAACTGAAACATTCTGGAAAAAATTTACCTTGGATTTTATTTCCATTGGCTTCTTTAGACAATAAATTTGCTTTTGCCAAAGTTTTATCTAATCTTGTCAGTAGGATTCTTATTTATAGTGAATATTAATGCAATGTTATCTCATGAGAGAGATTATATTATAAATATTTATGTATTTTTTTATATAGCCTAGTATAATTTTCTTGGCCAAAACTCATGGTAGAAAACAGATTTCTAACTCACTGATACAGAATATGTTAAGCCAAAACTCACTGAAAGACTCCCATTAACTTGAGGGGAGCCCTTTAGCAGATTCAGTGCATATTTTTGACCTCTATGTCTGCTGCCAGCAAATACGTTCTAAGCATGAAAAAGACATCTGAAAAGCAGCCAGATATGCTGCCTGGAGCATGTTTCACTCTGCAGCCAGTTCCACAGCACCCTTCTATTTTCCCACGGGCTGCTGGGCTAGGCAGCATTCATCCTTTGTGCCTTGTACCTACTGTTAGGATCCGATTATTAGAGAGAGATGCCTCTGCCTGAATTAAGGTGTAAACAAGACCATATGCCAAATTCAATAGTACAGATTTTATTTAGCAGTAGATGTGAGGTAGAGAGAGAGAAAGAAATAGAAAAAAAGAGGAAGGAGGGAGAGAGAAAGAGAATGAGAGAAAGATTAAGTAGAAAGATAATCACCACCCATGGACCCAGACTGCATTCCATTCATTCTCTTTCCTCTCGGTGGTGGGAATCTCATGAAACACAGAATTCAGTGAGTTAATACAAGTTCAGTTGGGAACACCCAAGCACCTCCTTTGCAGGGACACATACTGGACAAATACCTGGTGCTTTTAGTCTTCTGATAGGCTGTTATCTGAAGCCCAGGTGGCTTGGTAGGGCAGGAGTAGCATCCTCATGAAGCTGGGAAATGCACCTTGACCAGGGACCCTCCTGAGTGACACAGCAGTTGGCACATCCTCCTGAGCTTTCTTCCCCGTTCTGACCCCACAACCACTGCTGGCTGCTGGGACCTGATGAGGCACTTACCCATCACAGGAATCTCAGTCAGTTCATGAGATTTAACCAGCCTGTATCTAACTGAGTTAGACAGCAAGGGATATTTTGAAAAAGCCTTTTTAATGCTTTAACTTTGGAGGCTGAAAAACAAGAAAAACAAGATCTTTTTTTTAATATTCTGTCATTTCCCTGCTTACAGAAATACTGCAAATCTTCTGCAACTGCTATAGTTTCAATGGCCTCCTGCAATTTGCCATTTGTGACAAAGTTCAATAAATAGAAAGTGTAAAGTGCATCAAAATTATATTTAAGGATCCTCTTCATCTGCAGAAGACCTGCTTATTAGCTGTATTGCACATTTAGCTCCAAGGATTCTGATTATAATCAATAACTAATCAGAAAGTAACTTACACAAATGACGTCCTGAATAATATACAACTGAGTCATAACTTTCCCAAGTACATAAATACTAGCCCTTTTATTTAAAAAATATGCAGTTAGCATTTTTTCCTCTTTTTATTGTGGCATCTGTTTCAGAAAAACAAATTTAAAAAGTGAATTTGCAGCAGTAGCCTCTGCTTTCAAGAGCTGTGTGTCTACAGTAGTGTATCCACTTTAATCAGAAAAGTTGGAAAAGTGCCCTCTCAAAGACATGGTGCAGGAGAGAACATGCAGATGGAGCTGATTGGAATGGAAGACCTAGGGGTAGAAAACTTTTCTAAATAGGCAACCTCTGAAGTGGACAAAAATGAAGCAAAAAATCCATCTGCAGAACAAGCAAGCTAACACTTGTCTCAACCTGGAAGCATAACTCAAATGCTGTGGGAGAAATTGTGGTGAATAGAGTTATTTATGGATGTCCAGGGATGAAAGCTTTGCCTATAAAGAAAACCCACAGACACTCCAGTGAGGTAAGTACCAACAGTGTAATAAGATTTAATGTGACCATCAAAAGGGAAATAAAATGGAAAACTTTTTGATCACACTTTCTCTAGTGAGGGCAAACTGCAGGAATGACCTTTACTGCTAATGCCAAAATATTGAGCCAGATTCACTCCTGGTGTGACAATGCTGAATTCCAGTAAATTATGCCAGGAATGACCTTGGTCCATTCTGTTTACACACCTTAGCTATAAGCACAGAACAGCAGTCAGAGTGTATTGTTCGAAGCAATAACTTTTAACAGTCCAAGGGTAAATTAAAAAAACCAAAACCCAAAAAACCCAGCCAATTTTACTGACAACTCAATTCAGCTTAGGTTTAATTGAAAAGGCAACAACAAACTAGAGGCAATTCCTCCTAGAAAAATGGCTTCAGTATCCACCCAAAATACAATAGCATGAATCAAATATTTCACTACCATAGAACAAAGCAAAACAGAACATTTCTAATTTCTTATGAGTATCCTGAAGTTAAAACTTTAGTACCTAACACCTTCTGAAATCTGCCTGCTTTCTGTTTTTAACACTTCCATGGACAACTTTTATGCCATTGCTTATTCAGCTTTATCAGTGGATGTCATGATAGGAGACATGAAAATTTGCAATTCACCAAAATATCAAGAAGGCATAGCAGGTTTACCTCATGTAGTTCAAACTAACAATAAAGTGCTGGTAGCAGTGCACCTGGGGTAACTACTCAGCCATTCTTCCCCTACACTGAACCAAAACAATCAAAGAGGACCTAGAAGAGGCAGTAGAGAAATGTACCATAGTTCACATATACGTATGCCATAGTGCTTTACAGGGTTATTCCCAGGAAAAATGGCTTCCCCAAAGACAGTGGCTTCAGTAAAGCAGTGTATGACTTGAGACAGTGCCAAATTGCAAACAAAATAGCTACAGTCATGCACACTGTTGATCAGAATACTACATTAGCATTTTAGACAAGGCTCCCACTTTTCAAACCTTTTCCTTCATCTGAGAATAAAATCTTAGCTTGATGGTTTTCTATTCAAAGTAAGAAGTTTGGTTGGTTGGTTGTTCGTTTTGAAATTCAGATAAACTGATTCTGCTTTATTTCTCCAAAAACCTAAAAGCCTGGGTCAGTGCATGGCCCATGGTATCTGGCTCCCCAGGACCTAGGATAGTCTCCCTGGGTCATACAATTTTTTCACTGGGGAGTCACGGGGCCCAGCAGCAGCTCACAGTACTCTCACTCAGACAGACCTGCCAAGACCCCAGTGTTAGGGACACTGTGCTGGGCAGTCATTCAAACCATAGTTCTTTGATCTCAGTGACTAAAAAGCAGAAGGCAGAGAGCCAAGAAACCCCAAGCACTTCTGCTTCAAACTGCCCAGACTTCTCAGTCTTTCCTTTAGCAGGTTTCTGGTCCTTGTTCTGTAGGCACCCAGACACCAAAGGCAGTCCATGGAATAAGGCCATCACTTCATCTTGGATCCCTTAGGAACAAGGAAAATCCTGAAATAAAAAGACTATGCAGGCTACTTCAAGGTTGGCCTATAGCTCATTGAGACTTCACCAAAAGATTTCCATAAGGTACTTGGACTTCATCAAAAATAAACTTTCCTCTTCTAGAATAAACCTTTTTAAATGTTCCATAGAACATTTAGAAAGAGAAAATTCCAGTAATCACAACATATCACTACTGGCAAAAGAAGGCATTTACTAGAAAGCTATCTTGATCAAATTTGTCTACAAGAAACCCCAAATAGGGCCATTTTATAGCAGAGTTTAAGTCCAGTAGCATTCATTACTCTTACAGTACTGGATCCTTAGGTCCCAACACCTTATGCAGACATTCCCCTCATCTAAGAAACACTTCAGTGTAAAATATGATCTCTAAATTTATCCTCCATTTGTTACACACTAATAGTATAATTCTTAAAGGAATAATAAGGAAATAGTATTTCCAGAGGTTCTACAGTCAGAACACAGGAACTCTGAGCTCCTAAACATCTTTGTTTTATATTTTTCAGCTATCTTCAGAGCTGTGTTTTTGATCCGCCTCCCAGTTTCAGCCTGTGATCCTACTTCTCCTTGTACATTATGATGTGAAATCTTGTCACCCACTGAACAGTGTGCATATCAAAAGAATCCTTAAGAAATGTGCATAATTGTGTCAGACAGAGTATGTAATAGGACACAATGGAAAACTGATATCTCTGAAAGTGGTTTTCTGGATATTGAATTTACTGAGATGTAAACACAGAGATCTGTGTAAGGACAACACAAACTCTGCTCCCTGCTGTTTTATCTCATTTCACAAAGACATGTCTATCAAAAACCTCAGTAATTTATTAGATGTTCTGGTGAGAATATAACAAAGATGTGTTAGAGTTCATTACAATAGCAATTTCTGTGATAAAAGCAAACATCCACTAATAAAGCAGGTCAAAACTACTTATAAAGGAAAAACTAATATCACTTCTGTTAGATGAATGATAAAAAGTGAAAGGAAAGTGTAAAATGAAAGTAGACTTTTCATCTTGTGAGCACCATAAAGTTCACAGTAAAGCTAATCTAGAATTATGATATCATAAACCAAAACTAATAATGGGTCATCTTCTTTGGGTTTATTTCTGTTTAAAATTAAAGTTCTATAGGACTGGAAAGGTGTCTTTCCAAATAAGAATAGAATGTAAAAACTTACCAAGTAGAATAGCAAAACCAGACTAAGAATGTATTAAATGTCTCATTCACTTCCATAAGGAGTTAACACTGTAACCTGGCGGGGAAGATATAAATACCAGTGGTGTTAATTGTTCCATTTTAACTGCACTGCTTCACACTAATCTCACTGGCAATGTTATTATTTCATAAATATATACTCTCTGGCACTTCCCTTTGAGGTCAAATACTCCAAGCAAGTTGTTGCTCCAAAACAGGAGCTGTTTGTTGGAGCCTGGAGTCAGCTCTGGCCTTCATGGTGTTGAGGCTGAGCTTAGCCCTAGTACAAAATCTCTGAAATGTGGAAAACTGAAAGCATAGTCACAGAGCCAAGGTAACTGGTTGCTATAAAATACATGTAGCAGAGCTAATCTGTTATATTTTTTAATATTTAATTCTAAAGAGCCATGAAATATGAAGTTAAAATAAGTTATAAGCAAGTGTTAAGGTGCTGGCAAAGTTTAACAGAGAATCCAGGAATCATGTAGGAGGCTAAAAGGTTTTCTTCATACTCTATTCCCAGGACAGTTTCTGAAATATTTCTGACCATGATTTCAATTAAAGCTCAAGCAGATTTGAAAAACATAATGTTATATCTGAATTTTTCAGTGGGGGAAATTTCAGGCAATTGCATGGGAAAAAAAAGTTACCTATAAAAATAAAGAAATCTTCCATAAAACAAATATAATAAAGGATGGTTCTGTGAAGACTTTTTCACATAAATGACTAAGACTATTCTGTCCACTTTCGTGGGTTAGTAACAGAGGAAAAAATCACCTTTGGAAGAGTGATTAGCATGGCATTAGAGAGACATAGGATAAGAAAATAGAAAGGATGTTAAACAATTACTTAAGCCCAGCCTGTACAAATGAAATCAATAAACATTTACCTACATCTGAAATTAGATTTAATGGGACAAAAGAGAAGAAAATAGAAAGTATCTCGATAACAGAGTTAATGATTATTAAAAGGTTTGAAACTTGCGCAATGCTAGCACTCTATGAGCAGAGTGTATACATTCAAGTCCAAGATCACTAAAAAGAGTTAGAAAACAGACTAATTTAGTGGATATTTTTATGAGTTTATTAAGCCCAAGAGAAAACATTAAAGGCTGGAACATGGCCAACATCATTACTTACAGAAGAGCAGCAATACACTAGGATTTTTCACAAGTCCTAACCCTAGACACATTTGTTTTAAAAGATCATATAAAATAACTTTAGTTTATGTTATTTAATTTCTTATGAAAACCTAAGTATTCAGTGTTGCCAAAAACAGGTGGATGCGCCTTCCTCAGGGTTGCAGTCCTTGTTGATATGCATCAAATCATTCTTACTACTGGCATGTCAGTCTGTTTTTCACTGGCTTCCATGCATTCTTCAAGAAAGGGAGTGGGAAAAGCTGTTAGGGAGAAAATGAGACGTGCTGATTCCTGTTGAAATAAAACTGGTTCTGGTGTTGGTGTAAATTAACTACTTGAGCTAAGATAACTCCTCACTTACTAGTAGAATCTGTTCCTTTCAAACTAACTGGTCCACAGAAGTTTGAGGTGAAACATCAGAGTTTTCACCAGGGTAGATATAAATTATGTTAGCACTAACTTAGTGGTGGCATTTGCTTTGGTTCAATTCTTTAACTAAATTTTCAGAACAAAACTTGTGTGGGACTACAAATAACTTGTCCTATTGATAATCAGTGGTTAGTAAGTGGCATTTTCAGCATCCCTACATTGCAAACTACAGAAATCTGAACTAGATTTTCACAGGCTTACTCAGACATGCAGAAGCAGAGTAGCTTCGAGAGCACAGAGTTCAGTTGAAGTCTAATCTACTGAAAAGAAGGGTAATTTAGCCTCTGTGGTGTTCCCTTCTACCACGCCTATACAGCTCCCAGTGTCATGCTAAATAACTTAAAAATGTCTCATGAGAAGTATCTCTTCACTGTATTCTTGAGGAGCACCACACTAGTAACAATATGCAAAACCACTTTGCTGAATAAAAATGGATATACACAGTGGCTTGAGATAGTCTTGCACTTATGCTAAATGAACACCCTCAAAAAGGACAAATCATATAGCTTTTTCTGATGTGAATTCTAATTAGACATTAAAGTTGAAGAAAGGACTGTATGTAAAACCTTGCCATGTTTAAAATTCATGTGTATGCCAAAAGACTAATTTGAAATAAGATATGCAACTATAGATGAACAGAAACACAGACTTTTTCCTATACATTTTTTTTTGTTCAGTAAAAGCCTGGATTGTTAGAGGGAAATCTCCATGCAAATTTTCTATAGCAATCTTACTTTCATATGCAGATATTTTGCTCTAGCAAAATACAGACTCTGTTACCACAGATTAGAAATAGGAACCAGGAATGACACAAAATGTACTAGAAACCTATGGAAGACTGACTCTAAAATTGATGAGACAGAGTAGAGATCAAAACTGAAAGCCATTTTCTACTCCACTGCCCAAAATACAAAAAGGAGAAGAAATATACTTCCACAAAATATCAGAAGTTATAAGAGCTCTCATACAAAGAAAAAAACAGGTGTAGAAGAATTAGGCTAAGCCTTAAAAAAATTATAAATGACAGAAAAATAACTGAAAGGCATTACCAGCAGCTCTGGATTTAGAAATAAATAGGAATTCCAAATATACGTGCCAAAGAGTAGTAAATCTTATTTTTTAAAATTTTTCTTATTCAGATGTTGATTTGTTCGCTTGTTTACTGATTGCTCTGTTTAGCCATGTCAAATATCCAGGTATGAAAATGTAATGAATTATAATAATGGTGATGACACAGCAAATGAATTACCTAAAATACACTAAAATGAATCCTTAATTCAAGCAAATTATCTGAGCATGTGTAATGCTAACATATGTACTTAAGTGATTTCCTGAGAACTGTTTTTTTCAGTACACTCAGGTACTCTAATTCAGTTTTGTCTTTGGGATTCATCATGAGTGACTATCAGGTGTTTGTTGAAGTTTGCAGCTTTTTGACCTTTGTTCCTGAATTTCGCTGCTGAATTTCACATATATATACTAATATAGAGAATCACTTTAGAAACTTTTATTTACAAATAATTGATAGCCTTTACAGCCATTTTGTCAGGTGATATTATATTATTAATACTATATTATCTTTTTATATAGAAGATTTACATTTTAGAGTACTCGTGCAAAAAATATTTGTTTGGGCAAAAAGATTAAGGAGACAAGAACATATCTTACTCTCCATATATGTATTATAACTGAACTATTTTATGCCAAAAGAAAGTAATTCAGCTTATTCCGGCCTAGACGAACACAAAGGAAATTAAATATGAAGTCTCCAGTGATTTGGAAAAGATGGTATTAATTGGAAGAAGGGACAGGAAACAATGTATTAAGGGTCTAAAAGAACCAGCTAGGTTATTTTTTCATCCTATGTAAGGTCTACTATAGTTGATTATTCAAGATAGCCTGCCCATAAAGAAGAACAGGAGCTAATGAGGATGGATGTATCACCTAAGCATATCAGAAATGGCTGCAGCAAGAAGAGAATTGTGATGCATGTGGAGGGCTCTTTTTTGTTCAGCTCCCTCTTATATGAATGGCTTTGAAAAAAGAGGAAATTTATTCTACATTTGCTGAAATGACATTACAGAAACAAATGTTTATCAGATTTAAATACTTGTATTTCATAGCTTCTTTGTTTTCCAAAGGAAATATTTCAAACAGCATTCCCTTAATGCAGGCAGAAAACAAATCCTTTGGAAGATGGTGAACTGGGCTTAGTTATAATGAAGATGCGGTAAGATAAGAAAACTGTTTTATAAAGGAATAAACGTTTATTTAAAATTTAGGTGATGGTATTAGTCACAGTGATGGTCAAAGGATATATCTTGTTCTAAATAAGAGATGAAAACAACTAATCCATATAAGAAAATCATGTCTTTTTGTCCTTTAGAGAAATCAAAATATGCTGATTTAATATTGAAAGAATTTTCTCAGTGTTGTTTCTGTGCAATCAACAACATAAAAGAATAGAAAATTTGGCAATTGTTCCAGGTGTTTAGCTTAGATATTCACTAAAAAAACTAAACATTCTGACCAAGCTAGCATTTTTATCTGGGAACAGCAAATTTGAAAAGGACTGGGAGGTTAACCAACTCAAAGTGTTTCAGGACAGTAGAAGATTCTTATCAGTTAGAGTATTTATTTATTCACTTTAATGATGTAAAGAAACTTTCTTATCATAAAAACATAGAATATTCTGAGTTGGAAGGGACACATAAGGATCATTGAAAGAAAGTCTTAGCACTGCACAGAATATCCCCAAAAGTCACACCATGTGTCTCAGAGTGTTTTCTAAACCCTTCTTGAACTCTGTCAGGCTGGCTGCTGTGACCACTTTCCTGGGGAGCCTGTCCCAGTGCCCAACCACCCTCTGGGTGAAAAACCTTTTCCAGATATCCAACCTAAACCTTCCCCAACTCAGCTTCATGCTGTTTTCTCAGCTCCTGTCACTGGTCACCACAGAGAAGAGATCAGTGCCTGCCCCTCCTCTTACCCTCATGAGGAACTTGTAACTGCAGTGATGTCTCTTCTCAGTCTCCTCAAGGCGGAACAAAATGACCCCAGCCACTCCTCATAAGATTTCCCCTCAAGACTCTTCTTCTTAGAAAGAACAGAAAGAAAAAAAAATGTAAATATAGGAAATGAGAGTTATAGAGTCTGCTATACTCTTAAATACCATAAACCAAGCAGAGGTCTCAGGTTATAGAGCATGGTGCTAATGACACAGAGACTGTGGGTTCTGTCCCCATATGAGCCATTCACTTAAGAGTTGTACTCGATGATACTTGTGGGTCCCTTCCAGCCCAGGATATTCTGTGAAAAACAAGAAATAAGAGCTATCTAGGTTGTTGTACACTAGAAAAACAGGATTTCTTTTTTAAGCAGACTGGGATGTGGAAAGTATTGCTCTCCTGAAAATATGCAGCCAAACTGCTAGTCTGTCATTCTCTTCTTGAAGGAATGATAGGGCGTTATTCCTTGGCTGAATGAAGCTGCTGCAGCTGAGCCATGCACATGAGAAAACAATGAACCCGGGTTGATCTGTACCTGCAGAACAGCCGTGGAGTAGTGACAATGAGCACAGCTGAGAAAATCACAATAAAGGCTTCTCCTCAGGGGCAACACTGGGCATCGCTGTGCCACAAAACATCTATGTGCTATAGCATCGTTCCTTGTCAATGCCTTTTCCTCCAGGGAATTACTTGTTGTTTGCTGGTGGACAGAGTTAGCATCAAGTGGGCTGCAGCAACATGCCAGCTCAAATGTGGGTGTTTTATCACCCACTTGTGGAGGCCACTGAGCCCATAAGACAAGGGACAAAAAAGGTCCATTAGTGAGACGGTCCCTAAGGGTAGAAATCCTCCCTAGGTTAGAGTGACAAGGAAAGGCTTCTCCCAAGATGTATTGTACCTTTATGTTAATGTTCAGTTCGCCTGACTGATCGGCTGGCCTCCCTACCCCTTTATCCCTTATATGTCTATACCCTAGAATGTTCTCCTTTCCCTGCTCTCCCACTAGCCCTTGTTCCCTAGTATCCCTATTGGTTCCCTTACCCGCCTTTGTACCGCCCCTGTGCCCTCAGACCATTGGCCCTGATGCTCTCTCCACCCCCATATAACACCCTATACCCTCCACTGTTCCTTGTNGGGGGGTGTTCTCTTGTTTAATAAATAGGTTTTTTCCACTTTTCCTCCGAGGAAATTCTTCCCGAACCCGGTGGTGGGGGGAGGGAGGAGTCGTGGGGGTTTGTCTTTTAAGGGGCTCCTTCCGGAGATTTACCCCTAAGTAGTCCTAAACCAGGACAATCCCCGACGGGGATCGGCAACTCTGGAAGTGCTGGATCCTACGTGAGACACTCGGGGAAGACACATTGCCCTCACCAACTGCGTACACGGCAGCCCTACCAAAGCAGCTTCTTGCAGAGACACTTTTGCAGCACTTTTACCACCAACACCTGCTGTAACACCCACTCAGTGATGAGGTTGTGCACCTCTCACTGCTGAATCTAGGCCAAAAGTTCAAATAGTCTGTACCAAAGACAAAGCCACAGGACAGAACTATGGAACTTAGTGCTTGAGAATGTCACCCAGATGACACCATGTCAGTCAGTGTAATTTTCAATGGTTTCAGAGAAGCAATCCAATTCAATCCATACCCATCAGCAGAATACCTCAAATACTTTAAAATGGCAGTCATGGCTGATCTGTGCAATCATTTAGTCGCTTTTGAAGCTGCACTTACCTATGTGCCAGCACTCACCTCTGTCCTCGGTTACTGTTTGTCAGTTTCTGCAGTATTTTCATTGCTAAAGGCTTCAGTAGTAAAGTTAGTTTTATATAAAAATATCATCTGCAGCAAAGTATACTTAGTCACAGGCAGTGTTTAAGTGGACCCTGACACAATCAACACTGTCAAAACCAGTTTTAAGAACCACATAACTGAATTTGGTGCAAATTTTCAACTGTAAATATCCTTTAGGCTAAAGCCCTAAATTTCAGTTGTTCTAACGGCTGTTATTCTCTACCCCTTCTAATCTTGTATTTAAACAATATTATTAATATAAAAATTGTTCTTGGTATAGTTATAATAAAAATTACCAATCTAGTTAATGCTGTTGATTAGAAGGGAGTGACAAAATTGATGTGGCAGTGAGGGGAGTAATACAACTATATAAACTTCAGAGATCATCAGGATGGAAATAATTTAAAAAATGCAAACTGCCAGCTCTTGGATTTTGTCCTTCAACACTGTCAAAGAAGTTAAGAGAATTTAACCCTGGTTCAGTCTATGACCAACAGCAATGTTTTTTTCATTCAGAATATTTTTAGTGATGATTCATTGTATTTATTATAAAGAACTCTATCTGTTCATTTTGAGGTGCTGTAGAGTATTAAAATACCTTACTATATTTAGAATAAATATAGAAGGGAAGGTTCAAATGCACAACCACTCATGTTCTGGAGATTTAAATCTGGAGTTTCATGATAAAGCTGTTCTGGTAACCTTATCTACTGCTTCCATGAGCCTATCCTACATACATCAGTGCATTTTTATTCCAAAGAATTTTTAAGAAACAGGAACAGATCAGCATCTCTACAAAAGGCCAAAGTATACATAATCCCTGTGGGAAAATCAGACATACAAGAGAAGTGCCTATTTCCATCCTTGCTTTATAACAGATTGCTGTTTTCATCATCTGGTGTGTGTTGCCATTACATTGTTTGTTTCTCAGTGATAGAAAACACTGTGATCATGGTTCAAAATATGACAGTATGACTGTCCTTAGACTGTATCCATCCAAATTGAATGCTTATTAATCTTGTATTGTTCAGAGAGGCCATATCTTTTGTACTTTTAAATTTTGTGCCATGCTTAGACATCAGAGCTATGTGATTTTTAACAGACTAAAATTAATAATTATTCATTATATTCATTTTTGTTACCACTGCTTTTAGTGCAAGAGCTTCTTTCAAGGTCCCTATATTTGCAATTAATTTCTGATACTATCATATATTCAAGATTAATTTACTGCATATACATTCACTACTTTAAAATAACATGTATTATAAGGTTTTGGCATTTTAAGAGATACCTTCATAAAAACATCTGCAAAAAAAAAGTTAAAAGGACAAAAGCGTAGTCAATTTAATGTCTTTTTTTAAGTTCTATTTCATTTTTTTACAATTCCTTTATCCTTGTCTAACTTCTCTTCCTTCAAAGCTGATCAACATTTTGTTCAACATCTATTCCACCCTTCACTACATTACATTCTTTTACAGCATTCACTTGAGCTTTATATGAGGACAAAAACAAGACAGACTGGTCTGCCCAGATTCAAAGCCTGGGATATTAGGAATCATGAGTTTTCCATATATGATGCAGTGACTTATATTCTCTCCTTCTTTCGCCGTTGAATTTAATGCCTTCTTTCCCTTCTGACTCAATACCTGTCTCAACCTAGCTGAAAAAAGCTCTGAAACAACTTTTCCCCAAAAGCTCTGTCACACCAGCCCAACAGCATGGATCTGGAGAACAAAATGCTAACTCTCAAATCCCGAGGTAGCTGATGAAAAGAGATTACCCACAACAAACACATCATGTTTGGCTTCAACAAAGTCACAGGAATCATGATCTTAAAAATTGTTTCAGACTATGAAATATTTTGAGTCCACTCCTTCAATTAATCAGATAAGATAAAGTACGAAAGGAAGACACATATAAGACACATATTTCTTTTTTTATTTTCTGATAAGATCCTGTTACTATTGTGTTTTGGAAAGAGACCATTCATTCTATGTACTCTTTAAAGTGTTTAGAGCAATGAAGCTTCATTTGGTCCGGGCCATCACCGTTGTAAACAAAATTAATGAAAATAATAAGTGAATATTTTTCAAGAACTTCAAATATGGCTTTTTTGCTTAGGTTCATTCTCACAAGTCCATTCTTTATGGCTGTTATCTGCAAGTAATTCTTGTCACAAAGGAAAGGCCTATGGTTGAAAGTGATTCAGTTGCCAATTGTGAAACATTAATTCATAGCCTATAATTATGATGATAATGACACCATAAGTAATCATAAATCATCATTATGACTGCATGATCACTGATTATTGTAGCACTGGGCTTTTGCTCAGTACCCCATAATATTTTAGGAGCTACTGAAAACACTAGCAAAGTAAACTTTGCTACAATGAGGCTGCTAATTTACAAAGCAATGTTTCTTAAAATATGTTTTCATGTTTATCTTTTTTCCTATTAAAGTGTAGTCGCACAGGCTGTTTGGGAATAACTCACTCTAAATTATTCAAATGTGATAGCATCATACATTCTAAGACGAAACTAATTATAAGGATGGACTGGAGTCTTCTATAATCTAGAATATTGTTTTTTAATCTAATTCTGCTTCTGAGATAATTACTCAGAATCAATCACTGTCAGGATTATAGCAATAATCAGATTGAAGTTAGAAGCTGTTGATAATATCTCAGAGTCCAATTTCTCCCCACGATAAGGAGATCAAATCAATCCAGCAACTGAATATTACATTAGGATTATTCTAAATATAGCTTGTATGCATCATTTTACATTTTTTGATCTTGGGTTTATGTTTACTTTATTTGGAATTAATATGTCCATACCAAACTTTAGACAGTATTTTAAAAATAAACCAAATGAGTCTCAATTTATCAGAGTAGCAGCTTTCATTGCAAGAACTACAGTGTTCTTTCCAGTTCCAGTCCTGATTTATGGTTCAAAAGGAGGACAACAAAACACGTTCCTGTTGTTTGTTTCTCTTTGACTCCTGAAAGAACACTAAGAAAGAAATCTGTCTGTTAAACCAACGATTTGCTAAGTATGTCAATATAGTTGATAATCCACTGTTACTAAGACTATAACGACTATATATTTAGTTATCTCCATTTTAAAAAATGGCAAGGAATATTCTATATTAAGATATAAAAACATTTATTTGGCTTTGAGTTTAAACAAAAGGGTCTATTTGGACTGCATTTTCCAATGAGAATAACAATTTAAGTATGTATTTGGAAGTCCAAGTTTTTCAGAAAAAAAATAATGAAACTTAGTAAACAGAATTCTATGAATGAAATCACATTACTGAAATCAGTCTACAAAATTTATTTCATATTTTTTCCTCTGTTTTATTGGTAATGATTTGCACTTACATACTGGGTTCAGAAGTTATTTCTTCAGTGTTCTCATGTGCTCTTCCAGTGACTTTGTATCTTCCACTGCCCTATTCTACATGAAATGAGTTAGCAATTCACTGCCACATTATATGTGGTCTTGAAAATATGTGGCCAATTGCAAATCTGCCTGAATATTGCTGGTTTATTTTTTTGAGCAGAGACGTTATTATTGGCAATTTCACTGACCCTTACCTAAGTCAATCATTTACTCTATGTTGTCTCCTCAAAAAATGTTTTCTTTTCACATAGAAAATAGGAGATAAAAAAAGGGCTGGGAAAGAAAAGGGAAAACGAACAAAATACATAGATGTTCTAAGAGAAGAAAAGTGAAATATGCAGTAGCAGAGAAGAAACTGATACAAGTGAGGCAGAAAGATTAAGTCTAGAAAGATGCAAAAAATATGTATCACTGAAGTATATAAGCACAAAAAATAGCCCGTGTTATGCCAGTTTTCACAACCTTCTATGCCATTCCTAGGAGATGTAGGAGCCCCATTATGCACATTAAAATCTTGTCAGGCATCTGTCTCCCTTTTATGAATGTAAAGACTTTGAAAATCCAGTCTAGTAATATACTTCTGAAATTTTTATATTCAGGAAGTCATGGAAAATTGCAAAATTATTTAGACCATATGTCAGCCCTGTGTTCTATAAAATTCTGCTGATTGATCCCCATCAACTCAGCATATTTTAAATCTGGATTGTAACATAAATAATTCTATCAACTTAATTAAAATTATAAATTAAAATCACTTAATCAAAAGCAAGCATCCTATTTCTTTCAAACAAAACCATTTTTGATGAAACTTAAAATTCCCCTTTACATTTTATTGTCCAGAAAATTTGTTGCATTCTTGATAGCACCTACAATTCACTTTCCCCAGACATGCCAGCAAAAGTATTTATTTAATAAATGCCTATTTAAATGAGTACATAAATATTACTATTATTATTAACCTAAGTTTAATTTATAGATACAAAATTCTGGAGTAATACCCATATGACTGTATGCCATTCTTACATTTTTAAGGAACATTAAATGGGAAATGAATTACATTACATTTACCTCATTTTGATGCTACATTATATGGGCAGAGACATGTAAAGGGAGAAATAGAACTTCAATATAAAGAGATTTGGACTTTTAATATCTACCTAGTTATAAACCCTAGAACTATTTGAAAGTCTGAGATGATGGAAAGTGAGAAGATAGAATAACTTAGACAAAAGTTGTTAGCTTTTAAGCTTTCCAGCTTGTCTTCTGACATTCATTAATTATTAGATCATATCACATTTATGAGAGAAATTTTATATCCCACATAAAACCATTACACATCTTTTCTCAAGGCAAGTAGACTTTCACAGACAGAAGGCTGAATGAATACACAAACAGCAGATGAATTCTTAGGGTTCTTTTGACAAGTGTGTTTCTAAAAACAGCAAGTGTAAAATCTCCAGGATTTACTAGGAAACTCTCTTGAGGCTGAAGGCCAGTTTTTCTTTATGGGCATTAATCAAACTGCCTGAGAGAAGTGTCTTGGACTTCATAATTTCTTTTATGGCTAGCACAAGCCAAATGCAAACAAAAAGTTCCCCACTGAAATCAATGAGAATTTTGTTGCAGAACTCATGAGAAAAACAAGAAGCTGCAATGTTTGTCCCATCTTTTTTTCATTTTTCTCCTCCACTTTCTATGTAAGCAGGGATTATTGGTAAAAGTCCCCAGGTACCTATTACATAAAATTTACTCCTCAGGCATGCCTAACTGGGACTTTTTCTCTGGACCCCCGTGTCAGATCATTCTGGCTGGCATGACTTGCCCTTGGCAAGGACACAAGAACCACAGGACCCAGGGACTCATCCTGCTGCATCATGGCAGCAGAGATTCTGGCTGCCACAGCTGGCATTATTTCAAGACTTGTGGTGTTTTCTTTTGATAAAAGATCTTTTTGTGTTCTTATGGACACAGAAATCAGACTTCAGGAAAATTAGTTTTATGTACTATTCAGACAGGCGTTTAAAGTCTCCAAGATTAAGCAGAATGAACAAAAATCAGCAACACACAATGCCCACGAGTGGTGAGTAATACTGAGGTAGCATGTGAAAGAGAAATATATTCCCTTCATCCTGTAGTACCAGCACCCTGTTATGCTACTGTACCCACTCAAGGTGTAGGCCACTGGAATTCAGTGGGACATAGGAGTTTTTGATGACACCATAACAATGAATTGTGATACGTAGTTTCACATGCTTTTTACAAGCGTAAACTGAGGCCTCAACTCTTCACCAGGTCATCTTGATCTGCCTACCTTCCCACATGCGTCTGGGAAGACACAATAAAGACGCTCTCACACCTGCCAGGTTCAGCAGAAAGGAGGGGAATAACTTTATTATTGACATATCTCACATTCTTATTCAATTCCCAACTGCACAAGGGATTGGAGAGCATGTCACTTCCTTCTCAATCCCACTGGAGAAGAAAGGTGCTCATCAAAGTTCTCTTATCACAAAAGGAATGAAAAACAGAAAATACCGTTAAGTAAACACTGGCTATTATTTACATGAAACTGTGAGAAAGAATCTGACTCCAAGGTTAAAAACAGAAGGCTTAGCAAAAACCAGGGCAACACCCACATTAACAGCACCAGAGAGTTTCCAGCAGGACATGTGCAGCTTAGTTGTGCATCTGCACCTGTCGTGGCTGTAAACCAAGGTCTGAGCCCTGACCCAGTCAGCATTTTTGACCTGCAATAGAACCCACATTCCCTGCAAGTACAACTCCCTAGGTAGCTGGAAATCACCTCCAGCTGACTGCAGTCTCCCTGAGTCTGCTGTAAAGCAGCGCACTATCAGGAGGCTCTACGTGCCTTCGTGCACTGCCTCCTCACTGGCCTCTCACCATGTGGAAAACTGAAGGACTGCAGAGAACCATCAGAGCCTGGTTTAACCCTGTTTCCTGCCCCAGGAGATTTACTGAAGCATACCTGGGGAGGCAGAGAGGCAAGAGTACTGCTTGGCCAAGTGGGTCTGATTGTCTCCTCCAGGGAGTTAGGCTAAAACAGTTAAAAAGTTATTCAATTCCCACGTGCAAACTCTAAGTGTCATCATCTTCTGTCTTAATTCCCAGAAAATAAGCCTTGCTACTAAGCAAAACCAGAAATTTATCACATATTTAAAGCAACAGCATCTCAAAATGCCAGTTCATAAGCCAAATAATGTTTCTGTGGTTTTTGTTTTCTTTAAACGCAGCACTCCAGCCATTTCCTATATCTCAGATGACACTAGAAAAGTTTTAAATCACTTCAAGTGAAACATTTCTCTGGTGACCATATAGATTTGATGTATAGCTTTACCCTATTAAGTCACAGTGAAGATGGAGCTATATTCAAAATAGGAGCATTTTGAAGATAACAGGATGAGATATATCAAATATATATATGCATATATATTCTCAGAATTTGCCAAGTAGATACTAATGAGGCATATATGGCTTCTCTCCTTGCCTTTAAAAATGTTACATACACCCTCCAAGTTGCAGTAAACACGGTCGTTATCTAACTGTGATGAGTACTGCCCCACAAATTGTAGCCCAGGGCCCAGTTTCTGCAGTGGGTAGCACTTAATCAGGCACCTGCTTCTCTGACATCACATGTTGCCCATAATGTGCTGGGTTACACATGGCTAAGTACAAATTACAAAGACAGGAGGGAAAGAAGTGGCTCCACAGTCACTGTTCCCTTAGAGCATTCATTTATTCCTTGAGTAACAGAGCAGGTCAAGCAGAATTTCTTATAAACAGTTTGGTCCGGTCGGCTCCCCAAACTGGGATAAAATTTTTAAAAACTGCAAATTCCTTCCCTTATAAATATGTTCGCATCAAACAAATGCTGCTTCAGTAAAGCTCCAGCCTTCTCTTCAAGTTCACCTTATCACTTTGTATTATATTGTGTCTGACTTTAGAAAAGGATTAACTGTTGAAGTGTAATATAATAAACCAATATGATTGCTCTAACCACACCAAAACTAAAGATTTTAATTATTTTCTGGAAAAAAGGCCAGTGGAATTGATGTAGATGTGCCAATTTTATTGAACACATGACCGTTTTCCCACTGTCAAATTGTTCCACTAGAGGACTTTCTAAATATTGTTTTAAAAAGGTTTCTCTGGAAACACAATACTGCTAGCTGCGTAGCAAGTACTAATTCAGGGCAAGGCATGTACTTCAAAACCTTGTGATATGGACTTAACTTTTTGTAGTTTAAAATGGGAATAATCCTTAAAACTGACAATTTTAAAATATGTAACCCAGTAGCTCTGTCCTTTATATGTGTTTTCATTGGCTTTTCTGTATTGATAAAAATAAATACAGATAAGTCTCTGAACACTGGGAGCACTGGATGGCTGGAGAGCCTAGAAGAACTTTGCAACAGGTCAGCACTACAGATGCAGCACATGCACAAGGTACTGAACTCATAAGGCAGTATTCAGAAAACCAGTAAGTTTACACAGACAAGATGTGTTTCCACACTGTCACATCTCAGTGAAAAAGACCCTCTGAGACAATTATTAGTTTCAATCACTGCTTGTAGACCCGGGCTGGATGACATGTCAGTTCCAGCACAAGGGTGTCTCTGCTCTTCACTCATCAGGATTTTTTTCCTGGGATCTGCATGGTCATGGTGTAGATACATTCTCTGCTAATTAGTTTTTCTTTGATTTTGGATACCTGAGTGGCTGCTACCCAGGAACTCAAAAGCCACTCAGACTTGGCAATCTGCACATCTGTGATTGACACTTTCTTACTTTAATCTTCTGCATGTAGGAATGAAACCAACTTTTAAAAGACACAGTGGGCTCTGTAATGCAGTAGACCATCTGTGTAAGCCGTGAGAGCTGCCAACAACAGAGTACCCCTCCTGTGCTCTGCTTTTTAAATAGGCTCCTTGGGGAATAGCAGCTGAGATTTACATTGTCTCAAAGCAGTCTAAGAATGAAAGAAATGGGATGCCCAATATTGTGATGGCAAACCCCTCAGGCTTTGTTGTTAGGTAGGATGGAGATGATGATGATGGTGACAGTACACTAATGAGGACAATGATGCTGTAGGCTGGGTAAGTTACCTAGGATTCCTTAATTAGAGGTGTCTAAAGCATATAACTAGCTTGTCTTCTCTAATTTGCTTTCTGATAGTTCATATGTGGCTATTTACTTTATTCTTCTATGACTTTTTGTCCCTAACCTTACCTAGACTCTTGAAAATCCATCCTAACACTAATTTTAGCTCAAAATAATTTCATGTCCATGTTTTCTACAACCTTGGCCCTTTCTTATCACAACAAAAATCTGCATAGTATTTGCAGGCTAAACCAGAATGTCTTTCAACTTTTAGTCAATGTCCAAAGTGTAAAACCTCTTTTTAAAAAACATATTTCAGAGCTCATGAATCTCAAGTCTGAAAAAACATGTGATACCTTTGTAATATACCAAATTTGTAGGTTTTCATGGACATCATGTGAAACTGAGCGAGTTTCAGACAGCAGTCCTGACAGAATTTTGCTAAGAAAACAGAAAAAAATTTAAATCAGCCGATGTTATTCTAAGTGTACCAAAACCAAATAAATGTTTGTATGGACCCCTGCAAAGCAAAACTGTCAAACTGAATGTTTTTTCAAGGCAACAGAGTTTGCTGTAATGAAAACCACAGTTAATACTTTCATATTTCCAAGACCCATATTACCATATGTTCAAAGATATATTCATCCTCTCCTAATAGTTTTATGCTTTCAAAGGATGTGGAAACATATTTTCCTCTAAATAATGGCAAAATTATACTGTTTCTTCCAGATGAAAGAAAGAGTATTCAGAAGAACAAAAGACAAAGGCCCAACAAAGAAGCCTAAGTGAGCCTGTTTGTATTTCCATGTATCTTTTATCAGTGATAGTCTAGAACTCAGTGTCACTGTGGTACCGTTAGAAAAATCCCATTTGTAAATGAAAGTAAGACAAGAATCCTTCTAGCAAACACTTCTTAGCAAACACTGTCGTGATTCTCAGTGAAAATATGATGGGCAGTATTGTGGGTATCTACTCTTGCCCTTACCACTCAGAGGCTGTTTTCTTTATTGACAGGATATAACCTGGCATAGTATTGCAAGTGTTCTTGTCATTATTAAGATTTGTTGAAAAGCTTTTTATTTAGCACTGTCAGCTCTAAGAGGGGACAGGATTGATCAGCATATCTGACAGAAGTCTCCTCTTCAAAATTGCATTGTACCAAAGTGTCAGGTTCAAACGCTGTGACAATACTTTCACTTACACGTTGAATGATAAATAAGGACTTAGCACTATTATGCAATTGTAGTCAAACTTGGATTTTTAAAAAGAAATATTCTGCTTATGTTGTTTACACATTCCAAGTATATGCATAGCAGGACACTATGATACAAATTACAGTCCCCAACCCAGAATGAGATCAGGAAAGGTGAACCAATCTGATTTCTATTATGTCCTCATGAATTCCCTGATCAGAATTCAATGCTCATTGAGTAGTTTGACAGACCACTATTGTTTCTTCCTCTTTATGTTGGGGACAATTTTATTCTTAGGTGAATTACCACACATGCTCCCTTCGCCCTTTGTTTTTTTCTCCAGAGAGCATTCGTAACAGGTCAATATCTAAAAATACTGACTTTGTATTTATGCAGCCTCTTATTTGTATTTTATTTTATCTATCATGTTAAAAGAATATGGACCAGGTTCAAAAATTAAAACTTTACAAAACAATCAAGATACAAATCATCCAATGTCTGATTTTCAATAGTGGAACTTAGATGACCTTCGATGCTTATATCCAAAATTTGGATAAAATATCCAGTTACCTCTGAATGGTACTCTCATATTACTTATGTTTCTCCTGATGGTTGTAGGTCTAATTGCTTTGGAACTGTCAAGATGTAGGACTCAAATGGGTTCCTCAATGGTACCCACAACCTAGGCATTCTTAACCTACCTCCTCTGAAATATTTGTATACCTAAGTATCTTCATTGCATAGTCATCTCAACTTTGTCCTATGTAGTTTACTCACAATGTTGTCTTACTGTCCCTTTTCAGTTTGTGAATCTAAAAGTATTCATTTGGATCTCTACACTTATAAATGGCCATTACTCTGGGCGATTATAAATACAAGTCAGGACTGGAATGGACACTTTTTCACAGTCGCCTCTCACGGTGTTCATTTGGGTTGTTTGACTTTCTCTGTCTTCCCCTATCAAAAGAAGCCATGCAAAAAGGTCACCTAGTATCACTGAAACAGTTTCCCAAATCCTTCAATTCCCCCTCCCAAGTAAGTACCAGACCATGCTACTCTTTTTTTTGTGTGTGTGTGTGACTCTAAACAAAATTCTCTATTTTGAAGCTTTATTAACCTGGGTATCTGATAACCAGTGAAGAATGGTTAATATTATGCCTGTAATAGATGAGGACTGAAGGTAGGCAGAAATACAGAAAAGTAAATAAGGAAATAAAGACATTTAAAAAAAAAAAACAAACCTCAAAAACAACAATGCATGCTGATATTCAGACACATCCATATTTTAATGGAATAGTTATCTAGAACTGTATTTTTTTTCTTATATCTACTATTCAGAAATGACATAATGGAAAGACTTTTAGGACAGCTTTGAAAGAGGAAGAAGAAATTACTCCACATGACTTTACCCAAGTTTTGTTGGGTCTTTTTCATTAAAGCTACTACTACGGAATGCATGGAACAAAAGTATTTTCAGTGAAGCAAGACTAATGAAAAAAGCCAGACAAAAAATTTCTTTGCATTTGACATCAGAATAATTCCTCTTGTATTACAAATACCTTCCATGAACTCATCAGCTTCGTCAAGTTTAGAAGCAATTTAGATTTCTCCATTGCTAAGCCTTTCCAAATATTTCTTTGTTGATTAGGAAACTATTTCTAATTTCTAGTTTAAATTTATATATTTGTATCCATTTAATTCTCTCTAAGTACTATCCTTCAGTGTTTATGCCTTTGTATTTATTTCCTGAATGTATTTAAGAAAAATAATCATACCCTTCTCAACTTTTATTTCGCTAGGCTGAACAAACCAATTCCCTTTAATCTCTTTATATACTATAAGTTTTCCATTTCCTCTAGATATACAAGGAGTCCTCCTTTGCTCCTGTTCCAGTCTCAGAGGATTTTTTTAGTTTGTTTTAAACACAGGTTGCTTAACAGCGTATTACTGTATTTTAAACGTGCTTCCACTAAAAGCTTTGTAAAGCAACTATGCAGTGCCTGGAATATTTCTCCTGAAAATATTCCACACTATATATTGCAAAACTGCCACCTTTGCCCATGGCTGAAAGTTAACCATCCTTTTTTTCATGTAGGTTTATTCTTCTATCACATTGAATTGATAACTACTTTTGCTCATAAGAAGTATTGTGCTATCCATTCCAAAATACATGATCTTTTACTGCTCATTGCTATCCATCCCTTGAGGACAGACCACATGATAACCATGTGTTCTCTCACACTGGTAGTAAGTTTGGATTGGCATAAACTCTACTTTTCTACAACATCAAGCCCATTAATGAAAATATTGAACAGATGTTTTAAAAATACCCAGCACCCAAAAATTGATCCCCTTCCTTCATAATTTGTATCAAGGAATTATCATCTTTCTCTTATCCAGCTTTTTATTCACCATACAACAAACTCCATGCACCCCCTGATCTTCTCTGTAGTAATTACTTGTGGGCATTAAATCAAAAGCATTTCCTTAAACATGGCTAAAGACAGTTAATAAATTTATCATTTTTTTAAAAATCAGGTATCTTAGCAGTAAGTAAGTTAATTTATTAGAAATTACCCTTCATAAAAACATCGTAATTTTTGTTTACTTCCCGTTTACACCTGATTCTTATATATAACATTCTCAAACTGCAATGAGCAGGTATTTCCTGACCACCTCCCCACCACACTCACTTCTTCAAAAGTAGATACTGTGTGTGGTATTTTATTTGTAGCTTTCTATGTCCTAAGTTCAATTCCCTAAAATAAACTAAAATTCCCTAGAATCTAACTGAAATAATCACTATTGCATTTGCAAATTATTTTTCCAATTGTTTTACTATTTTTAAAAGGCAGTTAAATTTTAACCAGTTAGTAACCCAAATATTGTTATCATAGAATAACAGAATCTTTGGCTTGAAAAGATCTCCAAGATCATCAAGTCCAGATTTAGACTGATCACCACCTTGTCAACCAAACCATGACACTGAGTGCCACATCCAGTTGTGTGTCTGGGAAGACACAATAAAGAGGCTCTCACACCCGCCAGGTTCAGCAGAAAGGAGGGAATACCTTTATTATTGACATATCTCACATTCTTATACAATTCCCAACTCCACAAGGGATTGGAGGACATGTCACTTCCTTCTCAATCCCACTGGAGAAAAAAGATGTTCATCAAAGTTCTCTTATCACAAAAGGAATGAAAAACAGAAAACACTGTTAAGTAAACATTGGCTATTATTTACGTGAAACTGTGTGAAAGACTCTAACTCCAAGGTTAAAAACAGAAAGCTTAGCAAAAACCAGGGCAACACAGTTGTTTCTTGGATACTTCCAGGGACAGTGACTCCAGCATCTCCATGGCAGTCCCTTCCAGTGCTTAACAACCCATTCCATGAAGAAATTCCTCCTAATATCAAACCTGAACCTCCCCTGGTGCAGCTTGAAGCTTTGTCCTCTTGTCTTGTCGGTGGTTGCCTGGGATAAGAGGCCGACCCCCACCTGGCTACAGTCTCCTTTTAAAGGCAGTTGGAGGGAATGATGAGGCCTCCCCTGAGCTTCCTTTTCTCCAGGCTAAATACCCCCAGCTCACTCAGCCACTCCTCACATGACCTACTCTCTAGACTCCCTAGATGTGTGTTTTCATCCCAAATTTGGCAGTTTTCATTACTCAATGTGTTGTTTTGTGAGTATATACATATATACACTACATATACATTACTCTCTGTGTTAAAACTGTAATTAAACTATTAATTTCCACTCCAGTTCACAGACTTTCTTAAGCCTCGTACACATCCTTGGTATTTGTAATGTGTTGCATAGGCCTTCACATTTTATCTCATTATTTATGGGACTGAAAGCTTTATTTCTATTTTTATTTACAAAGTGGAAAAAACACCTCATCTTTTAGCTATTTTCACTGTATTCCTTATTTCTCTTAGTTTCAAGAACTATCTGTTTTGTTCATCATTCTTTTTTCCTTTATTTGACTATACCTTTCTTTTGGATGCCTGTGTGATTTGTTTATTCTTTACTCACTATATATCCTTTGTCACTTTATTATTTTCTGTCTGAAATGTAAACTCTGTAAAATATTTGCATTTATTTAAAATATTTGCATTTACTTAAAATATTTGCATTTACTTACTTAAAATAAATAAATTCTGGGCATCCTCCATGCTCCAGTTCTCTGTGTCTTTTTAGTAACTCACATTAACAAGTTTCTTCTATTCCTCATGCTTTGATCTGCCCCCTAGATTTCCTTTCCTATAAGTAACATTTTCAGAAGTACTGAAGAAATGTTCAGTCTAGAGTTGTTCACTCCCAGATTTTTTTCCCACGATCTGTTCTCAGTAAGATGCATGCCCCCATTCATTCTAAAAAACCAATTAATAAATTAATTAAGATTTTGATCCTCAGTGGTTTTTCTGCCTGTCTCCATGAAAGACATGAGCCTATTACAGAAAGAATGAACTGGAAAGGACAAGAGGACAAGATGGTAGGGGAAAAAAACATGTACAAGATTTAGAAATGTGGTCAGGACAAAAAGGGGAAAAAAAAACAATTCAGGCTAATACAATTAGATGGGGACAAAATAACATAAACCATAAATTTTCCAGGCAGAAAGAAACCTAGACAGTCAAGACAGGAGAGATAGTAGAAAGCAATTTAGACAACAGTATGAAATACAGCAGCAGAAGCAAGCCAATGCAATTTCAGTCTCTCTATGCATTGATAACACAACATAGTGCAGCACTCCATCATCTGGGAAAAGGAAAAGTAACTCAAGAACTTAAGGATGTTTCTATTGCATCCCTTATACAAGGAAAAGTAGTTGTATCTTATACCACAACCCCCATAGAATCTCCTTCCAAACATCAGGGCTCAGACTACATTCAGTTGTCCAAATGCTGACTTTGTTAAAATATTATTTTTAGATGCCCAATGTGGGCTCCATACTGGCTGCAATATTGCTGGCTGCAGTATTCACAGATGGGGAAGGTGAAGAGAAGTGCAGTGCCTAGGCTCAGTCCTTTGTAAACTTTAGGTTTGCCGTGTTAAAAAACTAAAAGAAGTCATGAACACTTTTCACCCTGGGCTCTTAATTCTTCCCAGGAAGGCATTATCTGCCTCTACAGTGTTAATACTTTATTATTAGATCATTTCATTCCTGTCATACAAAATTCAGCCTAATTTCAGCATGTTTGGGTCAGTCCTCCTTCCTACTTTCTAGGATTTCAATGTTACCACCTGTACTGGCATTTGAAAAAGAGGATTTGTCTGGTATCTCACCACTGCTCATACCTCCTCATCTCAAGCTGTTGCCTTGACTGATCATGTTTTAAAACATAAGCACAGTTTCTGTAGAGCTTTAAAGCATTTTTTGTTATCATGGACCAGAAAGCTACTCTTCATGGTATACACAAAGCAATGAGGTTTAACACTTTACTTAAGGAGATGACAGCACTGACCACACAATCATTAGTATTCCCTAAGTAAAAAATGTAATGTTGTGTAACCCCAAAATCCTCCTCTCAGCCTCTCATCTTTTTCTCCAGCTTCCTCTGAATGACTATCCATCCTTTGTTTACTGCCGAATCTCTCAGCAGTTTGTTAGCTGAGCCACCTAAGACAGCAAATACAGCAGAGAGTGACTTTGTAGCAGAGCACTAATGCACTAATACCACTTATCAGATATTTGTAAATCACTCTGTAAAAAGCTGCTACTGGTTCCCTCTCTTCATTTTTTCTTTCAAGGAGGACCTGTGCTCACAAGGCCATTTCATCAGAGAAATTCCTAGAGCTCTGATCCAAGTTATATAAGCAGTTTAAACATACCCCAGAGTAGCAAACTGAGATGCCAAGCTGCCCCAACCAAGGCAGTGGTGAACATCCTCAGTAAGATTTCACTTTGTACTGTGCTAGACATGAAATCTTTCATGAAATAGACAGGAAAATTGCAATTTGGCCAGAAACTTTTATGACAGTGATAGTATGTGCAGAATCTAGGAAAAAATATATCTGGCATCAACCTACAGTTAGGAGAAATGTTTTGCATTTCATCATTTAATGGAGTCAACCAGCGCCTTTCTCCAGATATGAAAGTATTTTGAGTTTGGTTTGAGTCCAGTGTGAGAATGTGAATGGAGCGTTTATCTTAGATAACAGGCACCACAGGACATATCTATTTGTTTTTCTTATTTGCAATCCTAAATAATATTTTTATTACAATAATATTTTTACTTTTAGAAAGGAGGACATTCCTATCACTCATCTGCTTATGAATTAGGCAGCACATTTCTCTCCTTCTATATCCCTCTCCTATCATTTGTGTTATCAGCACATTTTAGTCACTTTGAAAATGTATTTTATTTCAATAACTAACTTCCTCCAACTATGCCTTACATGCTTAATTTCCAGATCAGTCTCGAGTGGGATGCCCTCTGAATTCTAATCACTAAAATCATATTCATATCTACACACAAACTCTGCTTCAACATTTACATCAAAGTCAATCTTAGGTCCACCTGTTTTAAGGATTAATTTTGAACTGCTCTACGAGAATCTATAGATGTTTGAGTTCACATATTACTGAAGGATTTGATAGACAGAGAGATACAAAGGTTTAGTAACTTAAATCATCATCTGACCTCTGCTTGGCGTTTCATTCCCACATCAACTATGTCTATAATCTCTAAAGCAAACATGGATTACAGCAGACTTGAATGAAAATTGATATTATAGTGTATATTGTCAGAGGAACTATTTCAGCAGCTCATTGGATTTTCAAGAAGTCTGACGGCATTAAAGACATCCCTTGTTTATCTTGATGTAAAGTAAACAAAATTTTACCTTAGAAATTAATATTTATAGCCATTTGTCTAAGTAATATCATACACTTAGATCTTTTTACTGGCCTGTGCTTTGAATAAACTTCATTTATTATGCAAAAAGTAGCTTTCATTAAGATAGTTGCTTTACAGTAATCTCTAGAAAATGTAGTGTTTACTCTGCTAGGAAAACAAAGTGTTACCAGACAGCACATCCTTTCTATCCCTTGTATTCCTACATAGGGCCAGGCTAATTTGAGTAGAGGTTATATTTAACCTTCTGCGTCTACAAGGTGGAAACAACAAACATTTCCCTGACATTTGACAAAAATGAATCAATTAAGACTTCAGCCTTAGTTGCCTGAGATCTTAATATAAAGCACAGCTTTGCTGGGCAATTGAACATGCAGGTATTCCTATGGTGGTTGTTTTTATACTTTCCTCTTGATGATACAGAAGCATGGTCAGAGCCTTGTCCTACTTTTACTGCCAAATCTGAATGTTAAATTAAGACCTTATCTTTTAGAGTGGCCGGCAAGTATTAGACTTGTCCCTCTCTTTTCCAACATAACCTCACCAAAGATCTGCAGTTTAAAATGTATTGGTCTGGATGTTTCCTTATGTACAAAGAATACTTCTGGCAGAAATACCAGAAATAAGATGCACAGTAGGGAGTTCTGAATCTGACTCTTTGGTTCCCAGACACCAGCACAAATGAGACTGTTCTTGAAGACGACATAGCCATTCACATCAACTACATTCAATTGTTAACAATGTAATAGTATGAGTAAAAAGAACAGGAACTATTGCTTTTAAAATATATTTTACAGAAAAAACTGTGAAGTCATTAAATTCTCCTCTGAGACTTTTTAATTTTTATTTCTAAAGACTTAAAATGTTTGTTTGGAGATTTAAAAAAGAAACCATAATAATATCAATTTCAGATCTGCTTTTCCTCTCCTGTTACTATGAGGTAATGCTTTGTACCCACTCTTAAATCAAAGAAGATATATCTGTAGAAGTCACCCATGATTAAAGCACCATCATTTTACCCTCCTTTTGAGACATATTTACTGTTTGCGGGGTCTGTGTATTTTTAATATTCATGTAGTGAAGCAACATATTGCCTTAATTAAAATAAGTCACATTAATTTATCAATCTCGGTTTGAAATTTGTCAAATAGCGATTAAGGTGCAGCAGAAAGATGCAATCATAGCTACCAGGAATTCAGCAGTTGTCTCACAGTAAGAAACTCTTGACCTTACAACTCATTTACTCTTCATCTTGGCCTGGTAATCTCCAGAAGGAAATGATGTGGAACACATGAGGATTCAGGTCAGAACTTGTTAGAATCAGTGTGAAAGAGCAAAAGATTATTAGGACTCTCAATTAATTATGACTGAAAATTATTTAAAAGCAAAATTATGCTAGGATGCAAAAGGAGCAAGCAGAAAAATAATTAAATAATAAGTCTTTATTCCACTGAAATCACATCAAGCCTGATGTATATTGACACCATACCACTATACAAGATGCTTACCTATGTACAGACTGATTTTCTCTGTTATGCTGTAAATCTTTCTGTTTTCAAAAGCCTATTGCTATTTATGATAATGGATGTCAAGAAACAGATACACAGTTCTATTATGTGTATGTAAGTTTTTCCTATTTGCTCTACTTCTTACACTGATAAAATCTTGTAGCTTTTTATATGAAAATATTTGGACAATAAACAGAGTCAGTGCTGTTTATTTACAAACAACCAAGTTCTCTCTGAAAATGCTATTAAACTCCCTTCACTCCCACATTCAGATACTGTGCTCATTCACAGTTTTCTTTACTCCATCAGAGTACCAATACCTGCAAGCTTGTACACAAATTGGAGGCAGAACAATGTGTCCAAAAAAGGCTTATTAGTCTAAAATCATAACTGGCAATATCTGAACAAGCTATGCTCTTTGGCAGTTTGCAGTTGTGTGTTTTTTCTTTCCATATGTTTAGTAATACCCCTGTCTGGGAGTGGTTAAATGTTGTTTAGCATCATCTTATCAGTATTTGCCCACTGCTTAGCTTCTGCCTTGAATCCAGACTTTACCTAAACTCTCCCAATTTGGAGAGTACTAACACCCACAGTCCCATCAATCTGTCTTACTGTTATTCAAAATCTGCACCCTCAATTGTTAGTCCCTTGCCTCTCCTCCAGGCTTCCTGCAATGTCTGTAGTAGATAAAGGCCTTGCTTCATCTTACTTACTTAAGTCAATACTTATATTGACTGTAAATCAATAATCTAGCTGTGGCTTATGAGTCTCATCCTCTAGTTACTGGCTACTGATGAACAATCCTCTTCAAGACCTCAATCTTTCCTGAAGGCCTTAAGGTCCAGTAAAATATTCAACTGGAGATTATGATTTGGTTTTTTTAATTGCATATCTAGGCCTGACAACCTGCCTATATGAAAAGATGATTTTCAGTGGCCCTTTGGCTTCCTCATGTTCTTGAAGACTAGAAACATGGTTGTCCTATTCAATACCAACAGAGAAGGTAATCTCCACAGAAAATGTCCTTTCTGCTTCCAAGACACTTCCTGGAAAAAGAGGAAAGGCTGTAAAACTCTGTGCACTGTTATCCACAAAGTAAATATAAGGGAACTGATCTTAAGAAATCACATCAACACACAAAAAATCAGAAAAAGATCTCCATAAAATGAAGAGGAAAAAAAGGTAAATAGTATGTTGAAAAATGTTTCAATGTGATCACCAAAGCAGTGCTTCTCAGAAGACTATGCTCTTTTAGACAGTAGTGAATATGCTGTGATTCCTCTATTGTACCAAGTACTTAACAGGAGAGAAATTCTCAATTAATGGGAAGATCTTTGTGCTATATACATTCAAAAATGCATTTTAGTGTCAGTTGGTAGATGCTATTCTTACGTGTCTAGGACACAGACATCCCATCCTGAGTAGCCAGTGAAATGCTCACACCAAGGCGCATTTCACTTGCTGCAGTCTTAAAAACTATCTCGTGACATCAGAACTGCCATTAAGAGATTCCTTCCCAAATTACTTGTCGTTGTACAGGAAACCACCAGATGGCGACTAGAAATGCAGATCATCATTTCCTGAGACTGAATAATGTTCTGTCTTCAGACCTGGCTTGCTGATGGCCTCAAAGGGCAGTCAACTTAGAGCCGATGAAAGGAAAGCATTTATCACCTTCTACAGTTTACACCTGCCTGCCAGCCAAAATTTTAAGAGAGCTGCAAACAACTTAAACATGCATAGATCTATTCATAATGTCATAGTCTGCTATGAAATTTATTCTATAAGCTCTCCTTTGCCCCCAGCTTAGACATACAGTCTCTGAATGTGGCAGAGATAAATCTGCTATCACTCAAGAAATCCTAGGTCACCTATCATCTCAGTGTCTGGGAGCAAGTCACATTGTAACAGGGAACGGGAGTCCAGTTGTTCTGAAAGATGAGGTATATTAACAGCAAAAAAAAAAAAAAATCAAAGGGAAAAAGGCTGAGGGCAGAAGTGAGAAAGTTTTTCCACTATTATAGTAACGTACATATTTATTAATCCTAGTGTTGCTTTAGTCCTAAAACAATCACTGAGTATCAAATGAATGAGAGTCTTCTTGTTGCCAATGTGTCAGCTTAACTGGGTTTACGACTTTCTTTGTTACATCTGCTTCATTAATTTGCTTTAAATGACCTGAGAAACTACCGGGAACATATTTCACTGCTAAATAATTTATGTGGACAGTAATGATATGTGGATATTAGTCTGCAGTTGCCTTCCCTTGTACACGTTGCAGTCCACTCTCCCAGATAACAAAGCTAATTACAAAACATCCACAGTTCTTGAATCCTCTAGTTAGACCAGCCATGCAGCTTCAGTGGCTAGTGGCGCTCACATTTGCTTATGTTGCACTGAGTTCTCTCTGTCTTGCTCAAAAGAACATGTTTACCATACTTGCATTGTGTACATTCAGTATTTGAATAAGCAAACTATGGGTTAGAAGACTTTAAATGAATCTTTATACTCAACCTCTTAAATTTATATGAGGAAAATACAACTCTTGATAGACTAGAGCACTTTGATATATTCAGGAGCTAATCTTCTTTCACTTTTGAAATAAAGTGTTAAATTGTTTGGGGTGTTTTAGTGGGTGGGGGATTTTTTTTTTGTTTTGTTATTTCCTTATATCCTGAACTTCTTTATCAGGGAAAAAAAAGTAGAAACTCTTCCCAACTATCTCTTGATGAAAATGACAATGACTACTTAAAATTCAGTGCAAGAAGCCAATTGTCTTTTGTTAATGTATTTTTTCAGTTCCAATCTGATTATTTGGACATGACCAAGAATGTTCTTTTTTTATCATCTTAAGAATTTTGCTCTCAATAAAGCCATCAAAATGTAAATCTAACGTATAAAGAGCTTGGAGAAGCTGAGGAATCACCACAAGTGGAACAAAACTTGTCATCAATAATTGTTTAGTTTTGCAAATTTTGCCTTGCAATGAATAGGAAGGAGGCTACTACTTCACCAAAAAACTAGATTCAGTACAGTTATGGTATCAAACATCAAGTACAGTTATAGTACCAAACAAAATATATTTAACAGTAGAGGAGTTAAACGTGACTTACCTGCAGGTGTAACTTGCAATGTGTTCCTATCTTCCAGAAATCTCTCTTTGCCCTTCTCTTTAATAGAGAAGATTGTTCAATTGATTTAAATTTGAACTTGTTTTTTTAGTAGTCCTAGAACCTGAAGATGTGCTTCCTGATGGTGAGTGGAATTTGAGTTGGCAGTTTCTTTGGTTTTCAGTCACCATTCCAAAGAAATATTTGGAGCTGGGGGTGACATGATGCCTAAAGCTAAAGTTACAGGAAATGTTGTTCCACACTGGAAAGTGTCCTAAACTGGTACATCATCTCTGGGACAGCACTGGAATTAAAGTACATCCAGAAAATGTCATTTTATTGCCATTATTACTTGCTACTCCTTTTGGTACTAAAACATACCCTTCCCACTCTTCCAGCCAATTCCACATGAGGTTTGTAAAAGTGAAAGGGAACTAAGTAATTTCCCATTTTCTTCAAGCATGCTTGAACATCAGCTCCGTTGTTCTCCTCAGATCCTTACAGTGGTCATCAGGCTTATAGCTTCCACAGAAAATGGAGAGATGATAGATAAAAGTGTAGGATTCTTACAAGGCCAGTCTAGCTCTTACTGTTCTGCAGGTGTTTGCTATTGTCTGAGTATATTTATTCAGTTACCTGATCTTCATGTTGAACATTCTGTATTCCATGATCTATGGAAATTATATTGGTATACATGTACGTGGTATGTCTGTACATAATATATGATCCATAACATCTAATATATATTCTGTAATATATTAATATTCTGAGCTTTGTCCTATCCCAAAATACTCATTTACCTGCCCCTGATGACCAAAATCGGGCTTGAGTGCAAATTTTTATTTCTAATTTTTATAGATCACATGCAATGACCATGCCCATTACAGTTTAATTGGATTTGAGCTCTTTAACTTTAAGCACTGGTACAAAACTATGTGTACTACAGTCTGTGATACAAAATATCACTTCATAAATGCAGTTGAAATGTACTAAGAAATAAAAAGAAATTAAAGATATTAAAGAAATAGAAATATCTATGTTCTTTAGAGTTTTTGTTGGTAAGCCTATAATGCGTACATGTTCTCCCAATAAGATTTCACTTACTGTAGGTTTCATTTCATAAATAAAGTAGAAAGTATGCACGGAAGTAGTTTTTGTACACCACCTATTTCCTTCAAAACCAGAGCATATTCCAACTCTGGTTTTTGTATATCTAGTAAATGTGAGTTGTGAACAACAAAACAAGAAGCATTTGAAATAAATTTTGGGCATGCATTTCTTACACTGTTCATTAACAAGCCCAAAAAACTATCAAAAATTCTATGTGGCTCTTTGGAGGACTGTTAGCTAGTCACCCAAATTTTGGTTGAACTAACTCAGAAAATCTTTTTGGTTTTTTGTTGATGTGTGAGATGTGCAAACAGTGGTGAACAAACATGCACTTCTGAAAACAGCCCTCTTCCCCTAATACATTATTCTGGGAAAAAGCCATCATCCGCTCTAATATACAATACTGACTGAACTAGGAAGTCTGCCAAGGCCTCCTTTCTTTGTAACATTAGATCAGATAAAGTCCAGTAAATTTAAAAGAAAACACCTCCATTAATGATGGAATCAAACTACTTAACCAAATAGCAAACTATTTTAATATTAAGAATTTACCCTTATGCTGACTTTTGAGATTGGAAAAACGAAATGAGGACGTGGTAAGGAGGGAATGTATCACTTCAGTGGTGTTCTTTCTAGTCTGACTTTTCACCAAGCAGGGCAACTCAGAGGGTGGTAATTTCATATCCACACATTCACAATTCTTGTTCTTCACTCTATGTCATAAATTTCAGTATCTAATAAACTTTAAGAAGCATCAATGCTTGAAGTGATGTAAGTAAAATATTTAAATACCTATCTCAGGTAAGATCACCACAAAATTAAAGAAGATGCATTATGAGATTAGTGTAACTAAATGAAAAGTTTGTTTAAAAAAAATGAAAAAAGAGGATTTTGCTATAGGGCCTACTTGTTCAACCAGCCTTTTACTGTAATGATAATTGTAAACACAGTTTTCCACTTCCAGTTGTTGGCTATTTTTTATTGTTAACTTCCATGTTTACTTGCACAATTTACAGGAACAGGTTTTGTGTGAGGGAAGGTGTAGTCTCACACTACAGTGGGGCAAAGGCAGAGTTCCATTCCATAAACTTACCCTTCCCACCAGAAAGTCTTGCATCTACATTTTCTCTGTAGAGTGACAGATTGTTTCTCATAAAAAATGATTGTAACATCAGAGACAAGAGGACTTCACACAATTTTCAGTGAGGCAGATTTCCTTTTAAACTCAGTTTATGAGCTTCATTCTACTTTGACACCAAGACAGTCAAGATGTCCAGTTGGTAAATCTGAAATCTCTGAATGTGCAAGTGGACAGTCCCAAATCTAGACTGTATAGGGCAAGTCTACAAATGTCCACTACTGTGGCTTCCAAAGCATTTTGAGGTAACAATATTTTCTCTTTTTTTAAAATAACAGCAATAATAAAGCTGTAGATGAGATGCCCAGAGAAGGTGTGAAATCCCTATCTTTGGAGATTCTGGAAACTTGACAGTACAAGTTATCCTTGTTTTGTTCAGGGATCACTAAGTTACAGTTCTCTGCAGGTGATGGAAGTTGATTGTCCAACCTAAGACTGAACACCGGAAAGCCAAGAGACTGAGTAGTCTCTGTTACTTCTCCCCCTGTTAGAATGGTAGCTGGGGGATGCTCTGGACATTCAGCTCTAGAGGGACTGTGGGAGACTGTGCTATCCCGTCTTTCCATCAGACAACCCCACAGACTCATCTAACCTTCAGTTCCTGGGTCATTTGCCATCAGAACTTCTGATTTCTCAGATCTCAAAAAACAACTCTTTCTTACCTGCTCTCACCTTCTGTCCTAGCCTGTGGATTAACCAAGAAAATGAGGCACAGTAACCCATTATGGTCTTCTCCACTGACATCACCTTAAAAGAAACAACACGTCTTTGAACCCTGCTCTCTAAGCCCTTCCATTTTAAGCCCACATCATCAACTTGGACATCCTACTGCCAAAGATTCCCTTGCCCCTTCTAGAGAGAAGTATCCCATTCCTCCCTGATAGACTATTATAATCAAAGAATGTCCTATTGTTGTAAAAGCCAAAACTCTCAAGAAAGTACCAGCCACTAACTGAGAAGTTTGTGTGCATAATATGTTGATTTCTGGCTGCAACCTTTTCTCTAACTGGTAAAATGTAAGAAAAGATAACTTGGGTACCAATACTTTGCTTACAGATCCAGAGCTTTGTAGTCTTCTCTGATTTTGTTCAGGTTCCGGCTTGCAGCGTCATTTATTCCCACATGAAAGGGTAACAAGGGACAGAAGTCTGTGCTCTTGACAAGCTGTGGCATCCTCTTGGCAACATCTTGGATCTTAGCTCCCAGAAGGCAGAACACCTCTCATAACTCCCTGTCAGACCAGCAGATCAGCTCCTGAGTGCCCCTAAACAGAGAATTGCCCCCTCATTGTTTCTTTTTGCAGTGTATATGTCTGAAATACCTGTAAGGTAAGAAGCATTTCCATCCCCATTTCTGAGCAGACAATTGAAGCACTGGGAGATTAAGTGAATTACCCAAAGTGATACAGGTAGTAAGGAATAAATCCTAGTCTTCTGACACCAACCCAGTGCTTTAGTAATCCTCTCAGTTACAGTTGCTTTAAGAAAATAAGCCTGATCCCTTGTAAATATTGCCTAGACCTCCAGATGTGTAATCCTGCTTGAATGTGTAATGTCTGTTTCATTGGCTGGAGAACTGAAAGCCAGCTAACTATATGAAGACATCACTGTAACACTTTAACTGTGCCCATGACCACACTGAGTAGTGCTCACACTCTGCTGTTGCTGCCCTGTACAGCCACAGTAAAGCCATGTCAGAATCTGCAGAGATGTAAAGTTATTGATTCTTCTTCTATCACATGTTAAATAAAGGTTTTGAAATTTAGTGTACGTATAAAAGATTGCATTTGTACATATACTAAACACAGTACTTAGGTTGTTTTAATATTTTGAAACAACTACTTATTACACCTTAAAATATTGCCTTCATGAGCTAAAGGCAAAGGCCTAGACATTGGTTTGAAGTTCTAGCAGGTCCTGGATAACACAGTGACAAGCAAAAAAAAAAAAATCAGTTTTGCACAACTAAAATGTACCTATAGTTTCATGGGACTGGTTAGTTATTGCCAAAATATGTCAATGTGAACCTCTGGTATTCAAGTTTGAGGTATATAAATACACAGAGAATGCCCAAATTTTGCTCAGTTAGAAAAGTTAGAAAAGACTCATTTCTGTGGGACAGAAAATTCCAAAGTATCATAGCACTTTGTGTGATAAGGTATTGGAATGGACAAATAATTTTTTGTCAGGTCCAAGGTATGAGGCAATGACAGAAAGGGAAGCTTTCCAGGTTTCAGTGCAGCAGACACAACTCTGCATTTGGCCCAATCTACTCAGTAGCATTTCCCTGAGCGTGATGACCATGAAAGGTCCCAGGCCTGTTCACAGGAGGTCAGTGCTGACTTGCTGAAACTCCACCTCTCTTTGCCCTGTCTTCCCACAGCCAGGAATGTGACTACAAAAGCAGGTGCTTTTGTGATTTTTTTGGTGTTTCTTTTGTTTCCACTGAATGGAAGTCTGCAGTGTCAGTTCCCTCAGGGGTACCCCACTGGCAGGCAGGCTTTAGCAAGGCAGCATGAGGAAAAAGCTGGCAGGGAGATAAAACGTAGCTATCCTCCCCCAAGGAGTTCCCTATAAAAAAAATCTGAAAAGCTGCTACCATTTACTCCCTTAAATTTCCACAATACCTAATTCTGTGGCACTGATAATATTAACATTTTTTTAAAGCCAATGCAAAGTGATGCCTGGACATTGAAGCTGGGCATATTTATACAAAGTAAAATATGGCATAGAAACATGATATATATTTGCACATAATTACACAGGCTTTAGCATACTGCTGTTGCTGAAGCTCTGTGAATCCTGTCTGCTCAAATTGGAAATGTTTCAAGGCAAAAGTTGGCTCCACATCTTTGTATAGTGCCTGTACCAGTATCAGCATTTAACAGTACAAATATTTCCAATAGAAGTTTTGAATATGAAGCTTTTCCCTAAAAGGGAAAATACCAATATACCTTGAAAAATTTGGGACAGGAAATCATTATTTGAAAATTGTGCAAGTTGGCATTATGCTTTTGATCACTAATTTCTCTTCTGATATTCTGCTAAGAAGCAATTATCTTGAATTTAGTTTAAAGGAAGAGTATAATTGTTTTGCCATTGGAAATAGAAAATTTTCAGAAATAAGGAATTAAGAATTTAGAGGAAACGTTTTACGTTTCTGTGAGAAGTGACTGTAAAATAACAAACAAAACACTCTGCCCTCATCTGCTTCCTTACACCCACTGTGGGGAGAAACAAGACAAGAAAATAACAGAAGAACAGTGGGAACTTTCTCTATGTAAAGAGGGGATGGTTATCAACAGCTATAACTTGAAAGCAACAGGTTGAAAATTTTTCAACAGCCAGTCTTCTGGGAGAAAATTCTATTTCTCCTCAGCTAAATTTTTTTAGATGAATGCAGCAGGAATTTTGCATTGGAAAGAGTCTTTAGGTATATTGGATATTTTATCCACAACAGAAGAAAAGAGACCTCACCCAGGGTAGTCATAGCTCAGTAGTTGTGCATTTACCTCCATTCATGGGTCCTTAGTTCAAGGTCCTTCTTTGCTCAGCTCAGAAAAGGACATTTTTACCTCCCAACTGAGTATCCTGGCTATGGAAATAGGATCAATCATACCTTTTCTTTAGCACAGTGACATTCTATGTAAATAATCCAGTGGGCCAGCTACTTAAAGACTGACCCAATTGTCACTGCATTCCCTTGAAAAGCAGGAAACAGAGACTCAGGGCTCCTCTATGATAAATATTTAATCATTTATCTGACATGAAACAGTTCCATTAAGACAGCTTGGAAAAGGACACTATAAGAGCCTGAGATGAGACTTCAGGTTGCTCTCCAAAATTGTTGTTTATTGCATTGTGAGCCATGGGTGCAGAGAGCAAGCTTAGAGCTGCCAGCCACAGCTAAGGCATGCCTGAAGCCTGAAGCCTGAAGTCGAATCTGTTCTTGTTACAAAGCATTATATGTTTTTCTTTGNTTCTTTGCTCAGCTCAGAAAAGGACATTTTTACCTCCCAACTGAGTATCCTGGCTATGGAAATAGGATCAATCATACCTTTTCTTTAGCACAGTGACATTCTATGTAAATAATCCAGTGGGCCAGCTACTTAAAGACTGACCCAATTGTCACTGTATTCCCTTGAGAAGCAGGAAACAGAGACTCAGGGCTGCTCTATGATAAATATTTAATCATTTATCTGACATGAAACAGTTCCATTAAGACAGCTTGGAAAAGGACACTATAAGAGCCTGAGATGAGACTTCAGGTTGCTCTCCAAAATTGTTGTTTATTGCATTGTGGGCCGTGGGTGCAGAGAGCAAGCCTAGAGCTGCCAGCCACAGCTAAGGCATGCCTGAAGCCCGAAGCCTGAAGTCGAATCTGTTCTTGTTACAAAGCATTATATATTTTTCTT
Organism: Platysteira castanea; assembly: GCA_013397175.1. Lineage (NCBI taxonomy): Eukaryota > Metazoa > Chordata > Aves > Passeriformes > Platysteira > Platysteira castanea. The sequence continues at coordinate 837,096 of VYXC01010733.1, read as the reverse complement.
TGCTGAGCATCTTAATATGTAACCCATCAGCATCATACGCAATACCTTTACATTTACCTATAGTCTATCATAACTACTAATATTTCCATATTATGGTAGTAACTATCCAATCACATGAGTTAGTGGTGATATTTTAAGCTTAACTTGTTTTTCTGTTTTCTAGTAGTGGAAAAATTCTTTAGACTTGGTAAAAATATGTTTTTTATTTGCCTAAGCTTTTCTTGAGACTTATTTACCTGGTAAAAAACATGTTGTTGCTTGTAGTCGAACAAATCCTTTGCTGGAGCCATAAAACCTCCTTCCAACTCATCTTCAACCTTTGCTTTCTCAGTTACCTGTTAACAGCTTGGTTCAACAATCTTCACCCTTAAAAACATCTTTTACTGTCCTATATATAAAAACTTGCTTTAATTTCTATTTCGCTTACAAGTTTTATATTCAGAGAATTTTCTGCTAAGCATTCATATCTGTAAAATTTTCCTGTTAAACTTTCATCTTCCCCAACAGGACACTATACTCTGCCATCTACCATACATATCTAGTCAGCAGGAAAGACCTTGCTTATCCTGTTCCATCTATAATTATAGAGTAAAGAAAGAAAAACATGATAATAGACAGCTTTCTGTTCTAGCATACTGCTTGGATCACTATAAAGGCTAGAAAATTCATATGAGAAATAAGGGTGAAGGTTTCAGCTATAACTATGTATTGATGACAGTGATAGATATTTTTCACCGATTTTTAAATCAAGATGTGGTCCAAGTTCAAGCAGTTATCATTTGGAGAACTCTCATGGCCAGTCTGACAGAAGGGCTTATTAGGTGGTTACAGTAATTTCTTTGGGATCTGTAAGTTTAGAATTTATGAAAATGACACAGTACAAGAAAGCAAGTCAGCAGCAAAGGGCAGTGAAGTCGCTGTGAGTGACCTACTGAGCTGGTTGCATGATTAGGCAATGTGGTCTGAACAAGACACGTACCAAGCATTCAGACAGTGGCCACAGTCCTTTCAGATTTGAGGATAAATAGCTACCCTGAACAACCATATGAGATTTTGGACAGAAAAGGATCTTTTGGGCTTCTCCACAAATCCAAAAGAGGGAACAGAAATCAATTCTTCTCTTCCAAGGCTGTTTGCTATTTAGGTAGCCAGAGTTGCAATATAAAGTACTATTCCTCTATGAAGTTTTTTGTAACCTGAATATTATTCTTATATTGAAATACTTTTGAATCAACAGTATTTCAACCAGATTTCATAGCAGAGATCAACAGCAGAGAGCATGAAATTCTTACTCTAGATGTCTACCATCTAGCCTGTCCAAAGCAGGCTTACTGTCTGAACTCCATTACATTCTTGGGGAGATAATCAATACAGTTAATGGAGTTTAAAGAACAATTCATCTGATCAAATTTAGGACAAGATGAACTGCTTTCTAGATGCCACTGACTGTATTGGCTATATCTTCATTGACTCCAATAGGACGTAAACTATTAATTCAAATATGGCCAGATGCACTACATGTAACCAAGGCAAGATGAATCTTAGCTAGACCCTTTCCATTATGTGGGTGATGAAAACATTCCCAGCTACATTAGACAGTGCACAAGACCTTTTTGTTTAAATCTCTTGTTTCACCTGAAACTGAACTGAAGACTGCCCTCAGCCTTTATCATGGCCAAGAAGTTGAGAGCAAGCAGACGTATTGCTAATAGCACTGTTCCTTGTGTGACGTGGTGTAAAAGAACTGCTGCATCTCAGCAATGCTATACTGGCTGGCCATCTAGGTTTGAGCAGATTACTGGCTGATGTGTGTGTGAATATGCATAAATATTCATCCCTAGAAATCAAACTGTACCCTTGTCTGCTTATAGCAATGTGCCCAAATCAGTAACACAAGGGATAACTGGACTTTGGAGTTGAAATTTTCAAACATTTGACTGTTCAAACTTACATTGATTGGAAATGAGAATGGTGGATCTTCAGTATTCCACTATTACTTGTCTTAGATTGTAAAATATGTTTAGCTATGTGTGACATAATGCAATTGTTTTAACATTAATTCAAATCTGAATAGATGAGTACAAGAATCTAAATGTAGGAAAAAAAACAGAAATAAAAATATTATGGATGCTTTAGAAAAAGCTACATGCCAAAATATTTTAAAGAATGCTAGAAGGTGAAATGTTTCTTGTAATAACTGTTCTCATAAAGTATATGCAAATGTTCACTATAATGAATAAAAGATTATTAAACTCTTTTGTACCCTGAATCCATGTTTGGCTCGACCTTATCTCATTAAGAACTTGGTGCTGAAATAATATCTGCCAGATGGCATTATAATTCTGGGTCCAAGGAGCATGGGCTAATTCCTTCAGGTGAAATGTTTTCAGCCAGGGCATATCAGAAGTGGTGTCCTGTTACCCTTAAAATTTGTTTAACAGAGACCAATAGTTTGTCTAAAAATACAGTTGTACAGTTCAGTCAAATGCCAATATTTTAACTGATAGGAACACAATTTCAAATTACCAGCTGGGACATTCCATTTTATTTCTTATTGTTGGTTCTGGCAGGAAGAATAATCTGTGAGTTTTTCTCAAAAGTTCAGTAATAGAAAATAGTTGTTTTCTACAGGTTTATAGGGATTGTGGATCTTTTAGATTGTATATCACAGTTAAATTATTTTGGTTTCATTACTGACAATATTTCTGTAAATTCCTGATTTTCACAAAAAATTCTATTCTTCTCTGGGCATCCATTATTTACTGGTAAAAGTAAGCAAAAGGACATTGTTTCTCCAGAAACATAGGACAGCTTTCAGTTCCTGTGTGAGATGGCAGCAAGGAGATCCTTTGTAGTTTTACAACTGAATGTATGAAACTTGTATGTNAGGTTGTATTCTGACTTTTGTCAGTATCCTTGTACTACTGCATTTATTTATTTCTTTTAATTTTCTCCTATTAAAATTATAATTCTGACTTGCGATCTCCCACTGGTTTGATTTCAAACTAGTACAGCAGATCATAAGCTACGTCATTTTGGAAAGGGATTCATGTCATTCTGAGCATGTAGTTATGAACAAGGCCAACTGCTGTAGGTCAGTATGCAAACTAGAAGCAAAAGGATAAAGCAGCTCCATTTGAGCTTTCAAAACCACTGGGAAGTAAAAAAGGTACATCAAGCTATTAAATATTACATGATACAAAAATACAAACCTCATCAGTTTCACCTCGTTTGAGTCATGATACGGAATTGTCATGGTTTAGGAATGGTATTCCCCAACATAGTACTCTCACTAAAAAGAGAACCACAAGCCTCTCCCCTTCTGGTGGGAGACAAAAGGCAGAGATCACAAGTTGAAATAAGAACAACTTACTGGAGAAACCAAGAAATAAGAAAATGAACAGTAACAGCAACAATACTAATAACAGAAGGTGTACAAAGGAGAGGGTGATCGACATGAAAAATGCTCACCCACCCAGACCCAAGGCAGTTTGACCCCAAGAAAAAGAGTAGCTAAAGGGTTCCCCACCCTGCCACACTTTGTTCCCAAGAGAAGACTCTCTCCCTTCTGCCCCAGAGGTGATTATTTGGGATGGAATAACAACCCAGACATGCCCACACTGCTCCAAGGTGCTGCTCCCTCATGGCTACTGCCAAAAAAATTAACCCGGTCCTGGCCAAACCCAGGACAGCAGCTACAGTTGGGCCAGGTGGATTACAGAGACTATCCTGAATAGTGAAATTATGGGAAGAAGTAAATTAAAAATAAAAATGAAATAAAAATAAAGGTAGAAATGTAATTTTAAAAGTCAGGGTGGAAAGAAAAGCTGCCAAAAAGTCCTGTACGAGCAACAATTACAGTCCTGTTATCCCAGACAAACTCTCTTCTACTTGAGTCAGCCCAAGGACACAAACACTGAAAATACTTCCATGCAAATGTCAGGAAGGACTGAAGACCTTTCTCTGGATGTCATCTCAGAGACAGACCAATGGGCCAGATGTGCTAGACTGTAACTTGAACCTACCAAGCCCTTGCTTATAGAAAGTATGTGTTTCAATAGGGCAATAGGGCAAAACAATATTTACTGAAAGCATGGCCATTATGAGTGACTGACTCAAAACCTGGGCTTTTAAACAGTATTGGGGAAGAGCTGTTTAGCAGGAAGCATCCATTTTGACTCAGCAAAATGACATTCTTGGTCAATCAGCAGGTTCTCAGACAGAATGATAATGCTCAGAAAGGAGCTTCACAGATTTGCATTAATACCAGAGAAACCCTGTAACTTGGTGTGGACTGAAATCACCACAAACTAAATTTATCTGCCAGCAGAGTATACATACACTGCTACACAAATGATCCTGAATATCAGTGGACCTCTACAGGATAAAAAACTAAACATAATAAATCCATTCAGATCTTCTGAAGAGTTATAGCCTACATCATCATGGTCAGGAATTAGAAACTGTCAGACCATAGTCATTGACTAAAAAGACTAGGTAATACTATGCTGCTACCCACATGCATATTCATGTAATACACATACAACCTCAACATCTCAATAATCATAAGAGATTTGCAGAAGTGCTTTAAAGCATTCGGTCAGCTTAGCACATGGATATACTCTTAGTTTGATGAGGTTTCTTTAACACTAACTACCTTAGCAAGAAGTGCTGTGCATTTCCCAATGTTAAGCTTCCACAGCTGTAAACACCAAAATAATCAATTCCATGTGCAGAATTGCAGATTGAATAGTGGTATTAAATCACGTTAATCCTTCTGCTTTGATGTACACCTTCTTCATCCAGCAACAACAATCACCCTAGCAGGGAAGACAGTAATAACAGATCTTCTGATGCTCAGAGAGTTCAGCCACAATCTATGAGGTTTAGCAGAGATCAACCCTTAAATCTCTGAAGCTAAATTAGAACATAAGACAAACTAGTTTTGTTTCAACTCAGCTTCCTGAGTTTTCCTGTTTTCTTTACAGCACTTACAGACTCAGTCTTCCTGTGCCTAAGACCTTTCAGTTCCATAATCCTCCCTCTAGCTGTATGCTCTGTAACCTCTGAATGCAAATCAAGGGACCTCAGCTGGTGTTTCTGGCTGGCTGCTAAACAGTCTTCTCACGCTCCTGTTAAAGTCCCCTTCGTGTTACACAGAAAATGCTCCCTAATTCACTTATAGCTACCTTGAACTTTAGAAAATATCACGGTGCAAAGAATTTGCACCAAACCACTTCAGACTTGTATATTTCTGCAAAGATGTTTAAGTTTGAATACATACATAGCAATTTTATACATGGAGAAGAGCAAAGAGGAATTCCACAGGACTTTGGATCTTATTCATACCACTTTATCTGATAGGCCAGAGAACACCTCTGTGTCTGCCCCTCATTCCTGACCTTGTATATGAACATAGTCCAGCCATAAATTTGAAAGTTATTTTTTATTTTATCTGAAAAAATTTAGATTTGTTTCATTTTCACCAGTTAAGCATCAATCCTCCACAATATCAGTTAATAAAGAAAGACAACCAAGTAGAAACATTCAACAGCTCAGAAGACAGCTAATGGGATTTATCTATTTTCTAAGGCAAACATTTTCTATAAGAAAATTCTGCATTCTTTTCACTTTGTTTCCAATTTTTCTCTCCCCTTTCTTGTGTTTACTTGAGTCTCATCCCCATAGTAACAAAAAAGCTGATGAATATCAGCAACTTGAGTCCACGCAGGCCATTTTGGAATAACTCTCAGAAGACTAGGAACAAGCAAATCCTAAGATTGGCCATGGCCAAGGGAATTGACACAGATCCCTACTTGCCAGAGGTGATTTTTTCTAGTTGTCTGCTGCAAATTCTAAATGCTTTGCTCAGCTGTTTATTAGAGTCAGAACTTAGCAAGTTCTTTGCAGATTCTGCAAAATATTTTGAGTTTATCTGGATGGTGCCATAGGATCTCTACAGAATGGATCTCCAGATTATTGATGACTGGTCATGTGCACTGTCAGAATGAAAGTGAAAAAACTAAAACTGAATATAGATATCATGGTTGGTTGGTTGGTTTGTTGATGGGTTTTTTTCTTCCATATTCTGTAAGATCTAAGACACTGCTTCTCTCACGGAGGAAAGGGATAGTTGAGCCATTTTCACTCTCAGTGTGAACAATGAAGCAGATAGATATCCCTCCCTGGAAGGAGGAAAAGTGTCATTTTCTTGAAGGTTAGAGGAGGTCAAATTTATGCCTTCACCATGTAAAATACAAGGGAGGTTTTATGGATATTTGACTACCTAAAAAATTATGACAAAAACACCCATATTCTTTATAAACAAGTTGATTTTGGAAATGATGACACTGATGGGAGGTCTATCTTGCACGCTACTGACCTCCACTCTTGGGAAAGGGAGATGATGCTACTCAGGGCTCCTTTTCTCTGTTGTTCCTGAATGATGGTGCTCAGATGAAGCCCCACCATATAGATTAGGAACATAAATCAACATAGTTCTTATAGCATGTGAAGAGCATTTGATGTTTGGGGGTGGTTTTCTGACCTGTTCCAGTGGGGGAAAGAGAGAACATCCCTGTCCTGTTGATTTTTATGAAAGTTCACCAAGTTTCTTACTCTCAGCCTATTCTGCAGTGACTGACTCTCCAGCTATCCTGTGGGGCAAAGCAGTTACTTCCCATGAACATAAATGTCTCCAGAACTACCCAAATTGAGTGGCCAAAGGACTCAAAAGCTATGAAAGAGAATTGATTGGCAAAAGGATCATAGACACACATCTACACGCTTCACATATAAGATGTAAAGTGTGAATCTTATTCTCTGACAGGATCAGATTGAAATACATTAATAAAAAATGTGTGGAGACATTTATTTAGTAACTAGTAAGCAGAATATTTTGATCTGGGTCCTGCAGTCATTAGGACACAGTAACTATCCAGGCTGACATTCCCACAGGCAGCAAGAGCTACCGTTGTCAACAGCTTACATACATATGTCTTTTTGCATAGATGTATTACTTTTTTTGTGGTGGGACTAGAAGGATGTGGAAGTAAAAGAGTGCATACATTTCCAAGATTAAAGCAAGGTATCCAAGTTCAACAACTGTCTGCTTCTGATATAAAAAAAAATACTATCTTGATGTTTTCCCATGTCACCAAACAGCTCTTTATCCTTGCTTTTCTTCTACTATTTACAAGACAAAAGATCTCTTTTATTATAGAGTTAAAGAAACAAGAATCTCATTGGTTTTAACCAGGGGAAAGGATGGGCAAGTTATTGTATACTTGAAATTCCCACTGAGAATTTTAGGATAAACAAGGAGAGGGTTAATTTCTCCGTGCTGTCAGCAGGCTTCCTTCACCCCACAGCGAAAATTCCAGAACAGAACAGTAAGACCCAAATAACAAGGCAAATCATAATAATGATAGCAAATAAATAACAGTGTTAAGACATATTCCAGTCATCTCTTTTGCCTTTTATTTTGCCAGAGGCATTCTACTTTTTTCTATTAAAATAAAACAAATAAAAAGCAGCAACATTCGTTATCAGCTTTGAAAATATTACTTGAAAAAATGGATCCCTCCTAGCAATTTTATTAAAATAAAGTTGAATATCTTCTGCTTTTAAAAGTGGAAGTGATTCCGTGCTTTTAATTTCTTTCTGAAGTAACAAATTGCACAGCACCAGAATGCTGCTTACCATTACTGGTTCTGGCCTTAGGGAATGTTACTTTATTACCTTTCCAAACCATACTTCAGAGGAATTAATTAATTGATGCTCTTAGCAGCCTCATCCTGACAAAAACATATGATACTCAAATGTTAAACATGGAAGCTAAGATGAAACTGTCAGGAGAAGGCTGAAAGTGGTTATTAATATGGGTTTTGATAAATATCTTCTCAGGCTCACACTGTGCCTCGTCTACTTTCATCTTGGAAAGTAGTTAATCTGATTGATGAAGATCCTGTTTCAGATTGTCTCCATGCTGAGTTTAATAACTGCTTCTTTTTTTTCTCAAAAATAAGAAGTCCCTTATTGCAAGGCAAAAAAGCTTTGCACTGACATGTTTTACAATCATGTAAGAAGCCTAACAGTGAAACCCTTGGGTTTTTTCACATTCCATGCTTGAACAGTGTTGCTTAATTACCACACCATTCCATATATGACAGTCCACTCCCTCCTCCCTATGTGTTTTGCAAAGCAGACTCTGATAAGAAAATTGTCATGTGCTGCTAATGTTAAGCCCTTAGGCTTAAAAGAATAAGCTCATCATGGCATCCTATCAGGCCTGCAGCACAAAGGGGCAGCACAGCAAGCCAGTTCTGTGTCATTACTAACATTCCAGTGTTAAAAATGAGCTAGCAAGGGGGTTTGTTATTATTTAAATTATTCTGTTTTAAACATATAGTCACAGTTATGGTTGCCAAGTCAAATAGAAAGGGGTACAGGTTAACATCTGTAGACGCATTACCATACAGAAACAAAACTTCAATACAGTATATATTTTAGAAGAGAACTTCAAATATTTTCTAAGCAACTAATTCTACAGATAAACTTGGATAACACTGAGGGCTAGTGCAATACTGAGGAACAGGTTGTATCCACAATCCAGACAAGACTCTATAGCCCTTTAGGAAATTGTCTGGGAAACGTTACTTTGTGTGAAAATACTGACTCATCAGAAAATAAATTTACAAAGGTTCAGTTTCTGCTGCCTTTTATTCCAAAAACGATGTAACTGAATGTTCCTTTTTTGTGTATGTTTTTATCTGAAAGGGCTCCTAATTTCAGATTGTAGTTGCTTTTCATAATTAAAAGCATGAAGGTAAAATATATCATAGTAAGTGTAAAAAACTGTTCTGATTCACTGAAACTTTGTTTTTATACTGGTACCATGCAGATATTTCAGAAAGGGCAGCAAAAATGTTTTCATTCTGTAAAGAATTACGATATATTAGGTCAGAGTTCCCTGAAGTCATCCCTTAATAATGTAGACAAACTCAGTTTTGTTCCTGCAAGACCAAGGGGTCTACCAGGAGTATAGTGCTCCTTGTTCCAGCAGCTGAGGCCTCAGCAGACATCTGAGGGGATAGAGAAGATGTGAATCTGTGTACAGTGAGAGGAAAACACCTGAAGGGCCACGCTTGGTGTTCTTTGCAGTAGTAGTAAGGAACAGGCCAGATGAGAATTTAAAGTAGACATCAATTAGAGGCAGGTGCTACCTTTCCCCACATACCCAAACCCCTTGCTGGTGGTAGTGGTGGTACTGCACAAACTGATATGGTTTTCCAGGGCCTAAATGCTGATAAAGGAAATAGGAAAGGTGCAAAACATCCCCTGTTCATCAGTTCCCACATGTAAGCTGGGGCTGTTCCTTCCTTCCCTCACCAGGGAAGGAAGCAGTTATTTACCGTGAGGGAAGCTGCACCCCTGCCTGGAAATGCCACACACACTGTGGCATTCCAGAGGGAATCTGAGTTTGGGGCCAGTCGAAAGACTGATGATATCTCTGTCTCTCTTGAAATGGAGGAAAAGCTTCTCACATGCCCTGACTCCAACAGAGCACTAAAACATAGCACTACCTGTATGCTTTCTCAAAACATGAAGAGGAGAGGGGAGGGGAAAAGAAAAAGTTCCACTTTCCTGAAAGTTAATGTCTTGATAAACATATAATACAACGTGGTTAAATGGCACTTTTATTAGTGTCATTTTATCAGATTATGCTGTTCATTACAATTTTAAACATCACAGGAGTGCCTTGGGTGCAGCATCATTTCAGGTGTACTTTCCCAGAGGAACAGCACACCGAGCCAACCGCCAGCAAATGTAGAACACAAACTTTGCAGGGAAGGACTGGAAATGCTCAAGCTACCTATCTGCATAGGAGCAGCTGGTGAATTTTCACTCCAAATTGGTGTAGCTTGTTTTGTTTTGTTTTGCTTGAGATAAGTTACAGACACTGCAAGAACGAGAAATCAACTGATCCTAAGGGGCAATCAGAGCCTATTCATATCAAAATGGAAATAAAATCACATTCGATTTAAAAAAAGAAAAAAAGGTTAAAAAATTAATATTTTTACAACTATGCCGACTCAGATTTTCTCTTGCGCTCTGACTTTTTATGATTTCACAATGGAAAGAAGTACAATAGGAAAGTGTTAATCTGCCATTGAGAATTATCTTTGCACAGGTGTCCCAGTAGGAGAAAAGCAGAAGTGGATTTTTTTTATAATGGGCATCGTCAGTCATCCCCATAGCAGGACTGATAGAGTGTGTATCAATAGAGCTGCAGGAGGACTGAAATGAAATATTCTCATTCATCCATGATTGCAAAGATGAATTGCCAAATAGCAACATTTCATCCCCAAAAGTACACCCCAAAAACTTCCACAACTGATTACATTGTCAGAACTTTGCTCCCCAGATTCTTCATGGTCAGCCTATTTCTGTCAACAATCAAAATGAAATGTATTTTTCAAAAGAGTATTTATAATCTGCACATAGTAAATATGCCCTTCTTGTCTGAGGTCACCCCAGAAACGCTGTAGTTGAGTGTCTTATTTTTATGCATTCTTGAAAAAAAAGAGCAAGTTGACTGTCTTTTGGTGGGAGTTTGACATAGCCAAAAAGAGAGATATGGTTTCCTCTGCTGAATTTAAAAACTGTGAGTACTGTGAGTACTGAAGGGCATGCAAATAAGTGAGGTTTCTCAGTAGGAGAGAGGCAAAATCAGGGCCAGGGGAGAGAGGAATGGGGGAAAAAAGGAACTTTTAGGTGAGAAAGGAATTCTTGGTGAATGGAGATAATAAATTCTTTGGTAGAGCAAACCCAGGAAAAGCTAGTAAAATTAGATATTTTGCGTGCAAAATTTAATATTTTTATCCTACATTGGTATAGAAGGTTTTTGTTGTTTCATTGGAATTTACCTTCAAATTATGAATGTTGTCTTTCATGTGTGCATGAGGAGGGGAAGGGGAAAGTGACAGAGTGCTGGTTCTACCCATGATGATTCATAGTAAAGAAATAAGTACAACCATCTTCTCTTTCTCTCCATTAATTACTGGTATTCTGTCTCTTCCTATAGCATTAAATGATATGTAGCAGAAGAAAGCTCAGAGGAGCATCTCTTAAAATTTCTTAACCATCCATATCACCGTTCAGCTAGGTCTTCCCACTCCATCCACTTATCTCCTGATTTGTTTTATGTATAACTCACTAGTTTTCCTCCCATACCAAGGCTAGTGGGTCTTACTGAACCTGGGAAAATCATACAATGTGATTTAACTCCTCATCTTGGAATACAGTCTTTATCTGTCAGGCCACTGCTGAAGGGGCAAATTTGTGTCCAGTTCTGGGCCCCTCAATTTAGGAAGGATGTTGAGATACTCAAAGTTGTCCAAAGGGCAACAAGACTGGTGTCTAGGCAACGAGGCTGGTGTCTAGGCAACGAGGGTCTAGAACATGAGCCTTACAAGGAGTGGCTGAGGGAGCTGGGGTTGTTTAGCTTGGAGAGGAGGAGGCTCAAAGGAAACCTTATCACTCTCTACAACTGCGTGAGAGGAGGGTGTAGTCAGGTAAGGGTTGATCTCTTCTCCCAGGCAACCACTGACAGGACAAAAGGACACAGTCTTAAGCTGCACCAGGGGAAGATTAGGCCAGACATTAGAAAAAAAATTCTTCACAGAAAGAGTGATTGGACAGTGGAATGAGCTGCCCAGGGAGGTGGTGGATTCACTATCCCTGAAGATGTTTAAAAAGAGACTGGGTGTGGCACTTAATGCCGTGGTCTAGTAGCCAAGATGGTGTTAGGTCATAGGTTGGACTTGATGATCTCAGAGGACTTTTCCAACTTAATTACTTCTGTGATTCTGTGATTCTTTTGTAAATTAGCACATTCTATTAACATGGTTAAAACTTGTCTACTACCAGGAAAAGTCAACTGGCTCATCAGTTTGTGCTGGGGGGTACTGAACCCTGCTTTTTTTTTTTCTTTATTATTCCTTCATTTAATACAAAGAAAACAATTAGTCTTCTGGAAATATGATAGCTGAGGTTTAATTTATTTGAGAGGAGAGAGATTAAATTTCTACACCAACAAATGGTAGCTTTAAAAAAAAATACAGTACACTGTTGGCAAATTAATATTCAGAAATGCAGTTTTAAGAATTCAAACTAGTATCAGATTGGTGGCAGCTCTGAGAAGGTGTGAGGATATACATTAGTTACTTCAGCAGCTGTGGAAGAAACTGTAGGCCTAAGTGTTTTGCTGTTGTTTGTATCAATCCCTGTGGCTGTTAAAGCAATAAGTATGTCTGACATGTTTCATTTCAAAGAAACCTCTTTGTGACTAACAATGAGTTGATCTCATTACCTGCTTCTTCTATCAGTCTGGTGAAAGAGTAAATCTGAAGTTCAATTTGTCAGTCTTTCTTCTTAATCAGTCTGGAAAAAAAGTCCTTAAACTAAAGTGACTAATTCAGAAAAAAAGAAATTGAAAACTAGATGTTCTTATCTTTTGAAATCTAGGCTCTAGCTGGAAGCTACATTTTTTTATTAAAATACCTTTTATAAGCCTAAGATATTAACTAGTCTAGAAAGAACATTTATCAAAGCTGCAGTTAGTCTCTGAAAAGCAGTTAGGTCTGAGGAAAATGAAATTAAATATGAAAATTCAGTGCCACTGTGGAACGATCCCAAAAGCAGTGCATGGGAATATAAAAGTGCTGGTATATATTACAGTAGTTTAGCACATACCACACAGAACAAGTCATTACATAATTATAATTAAAGTTGCTTAATTATATTCCTACATTATTATTACCAAAGGCAAGAATCAAGAAACTTTCACTCATATATGTGAGTCCTTCACTAAGGCTCATCACCCTTGGGAACACAGCCGTCCACAATAGAGTGAATCAAAGTACCAGATACTCTCTTGGTTTGCTGCTCTGTCTTCTATATCACTTTACTTTGTAAAATATGACCATTTAAGAATGTACTGTGCATAAGCTAAATGTATTGTAAAGAATTTCAGTTTCAAATAAGAGGATAAGAGTACTCTCAAGAGTAGATCACTACTCAAGCAGGAGAAAATACAGGCATTATCAAAATAACAATATCGAAACTGAGTAATTGAGTGAGAAACAGGGCAAGATGGAGTGACTTGAATGAATATAACAGCAAAAGATAGTGGACAAATTGGGAAAAAAGAGGGTAATTTATAGCATCAGTTGAAAGAAGAGTGAAGTCCAAGAATCATCAAGGTGGCCTCAAAGACACTCAGTCAAGAAAGGGCCTGAACTGGGAAGAGACTTCAAGTGTCTAAGTACAAGAAGTCTCTGAAGGAGTATCAAAGAATTCAAGGTGAGATTAAGCAAACAAGATGAGCTAGAAGTAGAAAATGCAACATTTAATATAAAAGTAATGTTTGAAGTGTTCAAACATGCTTATTTAGGCATTCAAAGTTCAAGTTTTGGCTAACAAGAACAAATATACATTTTCCCCTACTTTATATTATTATATATAGGATATATTTGAGTCAACTGTTTCTTCACTTCACAACCATGATGCACAGGAAGAGTTTTTCAGGAATGAACTTTGATTTGAAATTAACATATTTTTACAAGAATTCAAAGGAACATATCCGCTTCTTCAATTTTTTTAAAAACTGTTTTAAAAGATGCCTTTGCATTGTGTAATGACCTAAAAAAGCATGTGTAAGAAATACGTGTGAAAATGACTGAGGAGTAAAAATTTTGTACAACTATCAGTTCTAAAGTCGGGGTCACCAGATGTGTCTGGGAAGACACAATAAAGAGGCTCTCACACCTGCCAGGTTCAGCAGAAAGGAGGGGAATGACCTTTATTATTGACATATTTCACATTCGTATACACGTCCCAACTCCACAAGGGATTGGAGGACATGTCACTTCCTTCTCAATCCCACTGGAGAAGAAAGGTGCTCATCAAAGTTCTCTTATCACAAAAGGAATGAAAAACAGAAAATACCGTTAAGTAAACATTGGCTATTATTTACATGAAACTGTGTGAAAGAATCTGACTCCAAGGTTAAAAACAGAAGGCTCAGCAAAAACCAGGGCAACATACAACAAAAAGAATGTCCGTGTTTGGTGGGGAAGGCTTGCTAAACACAGCACTGAGCAGTACCTGCCCCCTGCCCCCTGGCATTGCCATTGACCTGCGTGGGACTCTGTAGCACAGGGTTCAATTTGGTACATTTGCTCTGCCTCACCTGTCTTCAGCAAACCCTGCTTTCCGTTCCTGCTGCACCTCCACTTCACTGCCTGTGCTTGACTTAGCAAGCAAATTTGTCCCCTGTCCATGGCATAACTGAGTGGGGAACTTCTGCTGGATTTCTTCTTTCCTGCCCCATCTGCAACACTTTCTCTATCTTTTTTATGTTATATCCTGAGACCTGCTTGCAAAAACTTACTAGGTATTTTGATTTGGATGTCAAATTAAATTTTCTTTTAAGAGTTTGGCTTTTTTTGCCAAATTACATCTTTCATAATAGACCAAGTTTATAGGATTCCCAGCATATTCCTGGAAATGAGGCAAGGATGAGGCTGGGATACATTAAGAGAAATGCAGCCTGTACAGAGAACTTAAACCACCAGAGAGAAAAGAAATAGGAAGCTCCAAGACTGTAACTGGAGTGGAGTTATTTTTGTCCCAAAATAAAATTTCTTCATTGCATTTAAAAATGAAGATATTCCGGCTAAGGACAGCTTTTCTTCTGATATTCTTAAACTGGAAAAAAAATGTTCAAGCAGTCTTCTATCTTCACACTGACAATATATTTCCATGTAGCAATTCTATGCCAGAAAGTATTTTGACAGAAAATTGCCAATGAAACTTTCCTTTGATGATAGAAATAAAAACAACTACAACAAAACAAACAGAAGAATGATATCAACAGAAAACAGGTTTAAATGCATAATTTCACAATTTTACTAAAAATGTGTTTGCATCAGAGACATGATGATTGAGAGAGACCGGTGGAGGTCATTTAGTCCAGTCACTCACTCAAAGCAAAGCAAGTGATGTTGGCAACAGAATTTCTTTCTCTTTGCCAGGAAGAGAATGATTTTGATTCTTTCTTCCCCTCATATGGGGCTATGTTTTAAGATTTTCTAACATGCTTTCATACTGCACTCTCTCCATTGATCTTCAGCTCCATGTTACATGCAAACACATGATAACCAGAACGCTAGAGATACGATGGATATTTTTTCTTTGCTTTCTTTTTATCCCTTGCTCACAAGGTTGCATGCCGTTAAACGACCATTGGTTTATAGAGTTGGTATGTTCACTGTCATCTCCTGCCATTTCATGCAGTGGATTGTTCTCTCCTTCATCCTGTCTTTTATCTTAGCTGCTCTTTGTCTTCAGATACCAGGCTCTTGCTATCTGGTGATAGCAGCTGCTTTATTTTTTTTTTATATTCTTATTAAGACAATATTATTTTCCTGAGAGTTGTAAACAATACATTCATATTACTACCCAGGTTTCCTATGCACTGTAAAAAGCTAGATGCTTGTATTTATTTTCTGAGGGAAAAAATGGAAAATAAAAAAGGGTTATTTTCAGCATTAGATCAGTAACCTGATCTCAGAGAAGAGGGAGGCTGAGTCATGATTTCTGAATGCTGAACTCCTGAGATTGGCCATACTGATGATTAGGAGAAATGTTCCTCAAAGGCAATAGCAAAAAAGAAAAGAAATGATTGTATGTGGTTGATTTACAAGTATGAGAATGAAACAAAGATGCAGATGGTGGAGAAGTATAAGAGCAGGAGAAACTGGATGAACATCAGTATTTACAGGAATGGTGATGAGGGAGAAAGAAACAAGGGCAGTAATGGTAAGTGAGGAACACTGTCTGTGACAGTCAATACTCAATGTGAGCACTGTTCAATCAATATGCAAAGAAGCAGCTCAAGTGGCTACAGCAAAAGGCTCTGGGAAGAAGGGGAAATGGCTGCAGCACGTACAGTGCACATTTGTTAATCAACAAACAGCTGAAGGCCTGCCATCCACTGTGACATGCAAAAGAGCACAAGAAGCAGGGAGCAGGCAAATTAAGGTTAAGTGAATGAAATGTGATTGATTATTAACAAGGCCAGCAAGCAGGTGAGAAGCAAAGGCAGTTAAGACTGAAGGATGAAAAGCACAGTTCTTTGTACTGACAACAGAAAACGCCTAGCCACACACACACTCACACACTCACACACACACACACACACCCCCCCACACACTCACACACACTCACACACACACACACACACACACACACACACACACACACACACACCCACACACACACACACACACACACACACACACACACACACACACACACACACACACACACACACACACACACACACACACACTCACACACACACTCACACCTGCAGCCCTGCTCTGCTCAGAACCCTTCCAGCCTCACTCACACCAGAGGAGGTGCAGAGTGGCTCAGGCAGGCTGGAAATTTCCCACAATACCCCATCTTTTTTGTGTCTAAGTGCTAAAGAGAATTCCCTAGTGCAAATTCTGTCTTGTTCTGGGCATATCCTCAACATTCAGGTAGTATCTCCCTTTTCAGTCCTATATTTGAGTAGTAAGTAGGAACTATTAGTACCTGCTATTGCCATATACATTCTGTGCTGCTAGCAATAATGTGCACTCTGCTTTTTCAATTCCTTTCGCTATTCAATGCTTTGCTATTTCTTTGGCCTATTACCTGTCCAGATCTTTACTTTCATTTGTTACTTCCACTAGTGGAGCTTATTTTTATTGTAACATATGATGAAATAAATACAACTTTCCAATGGAACAGAGAAGGACACATAGAGACAGCACATTGCAGTCAGCCTAAAAATAGATAAGAGCAGAAACATTTAGTTAGAGCCTTAGAGACAAGAAGGACAGCCACTACTAGACTTCCTCCGGTGATACCATGACATTTTTCTCTTATGGTTTGTGCTTGGGTTTTTTTGGATATGGGGTAGAGTTGGGTTTTTTCAGCTTATGAATAAACTGAAGTGATTCCCAAAGGAGATATATTATAAATGAAGGTGAACAGGTTCAATCGATTATATCAGTATTCTACAACAGGATCTATCAAGAAATTTGTGACCCATACGTCATACCTTGTTTGTTTAATGAGACTGCCGAGGGCGGCTATTCAGAGACAATTTCTCAGCATGATCAGAAATCTGAATATTACCCTTTGAACAGATGAACAGGTCATGATATTATCCAGTCTGAGAAAAAGAATATAGTTAAACCATGATGGACCTTATGAGCTTACAGTACCATTTTCTCCTGGATGCTGAAATTCTACAGCACATTACACATTTTAGGTAAAAAATATTCAAAACCAATACAAGGCCCTGAGTTATCAGCAAATCTGACTTAGTTTTCCCATAGTAATTTGGAGTGGAAGACATTTACCATCGGAAAAATACCATATGTATTTCTAGGAAGGAGTCATGCAAAACTTGCTGTCTCTGGCCTGAGATAATTTTACACCATGAAATATAGAGTTAGATCTTATAGATTACATATCATTCCCATTACATTCCTGTAACAGTTAAACATTAAAGGGCACACTACAGAATTACATATTTTTCACAGATATGCCATGCTTGGAAATATGTTTTAGGTAGAAACACTGGAAAAATGCTTTCCAAGTTTCTTTTTTGATTATAAAACTAATTACTTTTGATTAAAAAATGAATCTGAAACCATGTTTGTACAGACCCTCAAAATAATTTTTTTTCTTAGACTCTTACAACTTGAAAAAATATTTTCCTTAAATCTACATTCAGCCATGTTCTCTAGCACCTTGCATGGAATCGGCATTTTCCTGGAGGAATTTCCGTGAAAGCATATAAACTACATCTTACTCTCAAAAAGTTTTTAATATAAAGAAAGAAAAAATGAGCTGTTTCTCAGTGCTATTTCATAGTTACTTTCAGATGTCATTGTCAACTAAAACAGTTATTCCACATAATAGATTTATCTACAGACATGTAGAATCTGCATACAGCTCCACAAGTACAAAAAAAAAATAGGCTTCAATACTGGGAAAGATCGATATTACTATATCCTCTTTCACCTGCAAGTGAAGAAAGAAAAAGAGTGTATGACTTAGAAGAATAAATATTAGCAATAATATTCAGTATACCACAAGCTTATCACTGAACTTTATATTTTCTATGAAATAAACTGTGAGAGTATAAGCACGTTCATAAAGAGAGGGGAAAACAGCACTGCAAAACAATAGATGTACATGGTGTTAGGTTAAGGGGAGAAAAAGCCTTAACAAATGACAAGGAAATTCACACATATTAAGGAGCTATTTAGCAGACCTCCATACAGGTGTGCTTACATCTACAGAGGTTTGGGAGCCCTCAATAATGATTTTCAAATCTATTTGTTAATCTCAGTCACACTGGATAGAAGGTGTGTTAATCTCAGTCACACTGGATAGAAGATATCTCTAAGATATCTGACAGAAGAGAAAGATAGTATCAATGAATAGTGATGGAGGCCTGAGAATTGTCTAGCTCTTGCTGGTCACTGGGATTTGGTTCAGCTGAGAGCCATGACAAGCTTCACAGTTGTAGCAAGGCTACAGTTGACATTTTCACCTTTCTAAACATCACATAATACAGCTGCTAAATCCAAACCCAAAGGAAATTGAATTGGATTATTCACACTTACAGAGCAAGTTTTCAGAGGAGATCGCTGCTCTTTATTTATTAACATAACTATGGATTTTTGCAGCCTGAGCAGAAGTAACATCTTGAGTAATATGGTACTAGCAGTAGTGACTTTACAATGCCATGTGGAGGTGAAGAGATCTAGACAGAGGCCAGGGATTTGTAGGACACTGCCACAAAGAGGAGCCTTTCCTAAAGGGAATGTTAATGGAAAAGGACTCTGAGAAGTACAGATTGTCTAATCAATGTAACTCCCAGTAGTTAAAGTTCTCAAGTGAGTGGGGAACATAACAGTCAGACTCAGTGAGAAATCTTTATCTACAGAAGGAAATGTGCTAGTTACTGGAGAGGAGCATTTCCTTCATACAATTATACATATCTGCATAATTGTAAATTTAAATTTACATAATGTAAATTACATAATGTAAATTTAGCTTACCCAGCTTCTGTGATATGGATTAAGGTACTGGAGTTTAAGGGTTTAGACTTTACTCAATATTAGTCCACTGTGTTTCAACAGGGAAGAAACTGCATGTTGAAAAGGGAGTAGGGAAAGGTAGTTCCATGTCATCTGCTTTAATACAGAAAGGTCTGAGAGGGAGTTTCCCACGCTTATCCCCATGGGTCTGAACTCTTTATACGAAGTGAGAAGGTGACATGAAAAAGACATTTGTGTGGGCTGACTAGAAAGAAGATTATGAAACCAGACAGAGGTCTGGAGATATAATGCACTGATAGATGAGCAATAAGCAGCTATGGCAATCTGAGTTCATTACAGAAGACATAAATCAAAAAAACCTGATTCAGTCAGAACATATGGAGATGCCATGTAGTACAGGAGAAAGGCTAATACTTAGACCTGTCATAACGTCAGAATTATTTTAAGGCAGAAAACATGGGGCTGACTTTGAAGAGTACTTCATGACACACGTAGGGAGGTTTGCCAAATTCAAGTACTGGGGTATGTAAAAGGAAGTTCTGCCAAAGCACTCCTCAGGTCACTGTACTCATTACTGATCCCATGCGAAAGTTACCTCTGTACCAGTTGAAGAAATTTAACCTTGTCTCCCCTTCCCCACCTTTAATTTTCCCAACGAGAAAATGCTCCGTAAAGTTTATTCCAATTACTCCAATTTTATATTTCCCAAATGCTTTTTTCTAACATTGTTCTCTTGCAAGCATATAGTATAAACATGTTGAGAAATGTTATGAGGATAGGACAATATAATTTTCCCAGACTCTAAGAGCATTTGTCAATTATCCCCAGAGCAGCAGTACTGGGAATGGGGAGGTATGTTTTCTTGCCACTTTAATTCCCCTGGGGAAGACCTTAGCATATTTCAGGTAGGATTTTCTGTGAAGGCCATATTTCTATGGGCTATGTAGGCACCTAAGGAAGAGTAAGAATCACAGTGAGGTTTATAAAAGCGTACAATTTAACGGTAGATTAAAATTAGGAAATCTAGGCTGAAAACCAAAAAAACAAAAAGTAAAAATTGGACTCTCAGAGTATTTAAATACTCTAAAAAGTCTCAACTTAATCAAATTTAAAAGCATGCACCACATGGAAAAAACCAATGGGCCTTCTGCTACTACGTTATTTATGAGCTTATGAAAATTCCACCTTTAGCAGCTGTCACATTTTGATTTTGACAAAAATGCAAATGTCTCAGTTCTAGAAATAATTGCAACATCATCTCATGTTTTCTGTATTAAAGAAGAAAATAATTAGGCACGTAACACTATTCTTCTGGTCACTCAGGAGCAGTGGCTGCCAAATATAAAGTCAGTGAATTGACTGGACTGTTTCAGTGATCACTGATGACAGCTACCTATTTCACTGTCTGTGAACACTTTCACTCAGTCTAACTAAGACAAAAATAATGTTAATGTCCCAGAATTCTGTTGCAAAGTAAAATGAGTGAAGAGCCAGATTTATGTTTGAATCCTATGAAACGTTATTCATGACATTTTCCAACAAAAGTTGCAATTAGTGTCACGGACATTGCTGTCATTGCAATGCAAACACTTTGTTTCTTGTCTGTCAAAATCAGAGCAGCTGTCACAATTTAACTAAATTGAAAAGAAATGCAATTAGAAATCCCTACTTTATAAAATTTCCCCATAGTTTAGCTAAAGTCAAAGTAGTAATTACACAGATTTCAGTCAGAAATGCAGTCTTCAAACTTTTAAAATAGAAAATATTGCCTTTTTTGCTTTTCTGAATGCCAAAAGCAATTAGAAAAAAATGGAGGTTAACTGCGATTAAAATAAAACTGTATATCCTCAGTATTAGAAAGTACTACTGTGAAAAAAATATTAAATTACATATATTGTATATAATCCTCTATCCCTTAAGTGTTTTCTGTATAAGAAGTTGATGCATTTACCCTAGAACTAATAACATGTAATAGGCACAATAAAGAGGTGTTTAGAATTAGAGACTGAGTTTGCATCATAATTTTTCTGGTACTCAGAGAAACAGATTCCACCAGAAATTTCCTGTTATTTAAAACCAATAAACAACATAGAATAGTATCTGATGTAGCTACAGCCCCAACATAGTTGCTCATTTGGGCAGAGTAAGAAGGAAAAATTAGTTTTAAACCTTTCATCCAACTCAGATTTCTACAGGGGCTGTTGTTATAGGGAAGGCAGCGTGATATCATGCAGTTTATGACCAATTTTGCAGCTGTGGCTGGCTTTATTATTTTTTAAGAGGTATTTTAATTAGGCCAAATGTCATTTAACCTGTACAACCATTAATTCTTTAGAATAAAATAGTTTTCAGTAAATTCCTATACTCTTTTTTGCAATAATTTGGAAGTATTTCTGCTTCTTAAAAAAAATCTTTTTAGAACTTATCCTTTTTTGTTCAGCAGAGACATTATTCAGACACTTCTTTATTGTTATTTTCTTGCCTTTAATCTCAACAAATTCACCAGCGTTTCTTACAGAGTAACAAATTGATTCAGCAAAATATTAACACTCAGACCTCTGTCCCAAAATTTCTGCAGAAAGATAACAAGACAGCTGAATAATGAGGGAGTAAAATTTGTTCATGAACAGACATAAAAGTTTAAGTTTGTTGAATAAATTACTGGCTGTTAATCATTTTTTTATTTCCAGGTATCCTTGATTTATTTCCCATTTAAAAGTCCATTTCAACTTTTTAAATACATTTATGTCTCCCTTTATACGAAAGCCCATACTTTCAGAGTTAGACATATGAAATAAAAGCACACTGAGTTATCCAAGTAAGTGACCTGATTTTTAGAAATGTTGAGACTCAGCTTCCAGTGTGATCAATATATATTGATTATACATACTACATTCTCTTTATGCAGTTGAAAACATACCAATATTGCCATCCAGTATTTCATCAGGAAGCTATAAAAATTTCTTAGATATTTGTATTATTGACAAACTAAAAGTAAGTGTCAAACTATAATTCCAGTGGTGTATAATCTTAATAATGCTTAAGATTGATTTGTAGAGTTTGAATTAGAGAATTTATTTATGTATTCTCTTAAATGCAACAGAGGTTTTCCAACAGAATGCTATAGAAAGGGCTTTAAAAGTGTCCCTTACCTTTCAGACAGTTCACCTGAAATCTTTTCTCTTAGAGATGTAGTTATTAACAGTATATATTCATATTCTACATTTCATGTAAGAACAGTTCCTCTGTGAAGCCAAGCCACTGATCCTAAAAGGTTTGTTATGTTTTGTTCATATCATTCGTACCATCCTGCAAATGCCATAACTTCCCTTACCTTATGGCTCTTACTGGATTATAAACTAGAAAAATCGACATCCTATCTCTGTTAACCTTTGACAAAGCTTGAGGAACTATTTCTTGCTCATGAAAAAGCCATCTAATTGCTAATCTATAATCCTTTTAATATGCTCTACGTTGTGGATTGATCTATTGCCAGCTGACCCAGCAGTGCCCATGGCTATATTAATCCTATTATTCACATGTTCCAATGGAACTCTTTAATGAAGTCTGAAAGGCTTGCATACTACTGATATTAAGCATGGTTACACTTGTATTGCACCTAATTATGGAACACTCTATTGTATCACCTAATTGTGCAAATTACTTTTTTTCCCAAGGCATAATTTATTTCAACTACGAGCTTTATCATATTGTTTTCATCTGTGTTCTTCTTTTTGGGGGGCAATGACTTATTTACAGCTTCAATGTTATGTTTTTAATATCCTAATATGTGTTACATTGCTTGACCAGACTGAAAATAAAATTAGCAAAGTAAAGAAAGATGTTCTGAAAAACAGGAGTCATAAATAGTAATAGTATCTTGTATAATTAGAATTTAACTCAAGGATTTATTGTGACAAATTGCTAGACCTTAAAATACTCTTTTATGAAAACATATTTAACAATATTATAAATCTGTAGAGAAAGAAATTAATGAAACATGTTAATAGCAATGACACACTGCTATCATCTGCCATAGCTCTTCAGTCTTGACTTTTTGACATTCTTCCTCATAGAAAATACGAAACAGTATGGTTTGCATTGCCTTCTCCCTTAGGAGTTTGAAGCAATTCACAGTTGTTGAGGCTGATGTAATCACTTTCAGTGTCCCATACTAAAAAAAATCTGTCTTTCCACTTCATGCATTGCACAGCAACTAAGCACATCATCTGTAGGCACAATATCAAAAAAAAAATTTCTAATCCAGCCATCTGTAATCCAGTACAATTTAGAAAATAAAGGCCTCTATTCCCTTCACTGATGCCCTTCACTGAGTCTTATTATGGTTTGGGTCATGTATCTCCACAAAACCTGCCCTGCAGTTACAAGAGAAATCACTTACCCTTCATGATGCCATAAGAATAATAATAGCCTGCTCACTCAAAAAATCACTCAAACCAATTGTCATGTTCCCCTGTCAACCATCCCAAGAAATAAGAGCATCAAGAACACAACTGATCTTTGTGTTTTCTAAACTGTATCTCTGGTACATTATCATCTTACCCCAACTTGGCAGTAGCCTCTATTTGCATTGTATTGGAAATTAACGTTTTATTATTAATGCCTATTATTAATAATTAAAGAATAGTAAGCATGTTATAATATCTCAACTGTTGAGTGATCAGCAGAATACAGGTGCTCCTCACTGGTAAAAAATATCAAAGTCTCAACTGAATAGTAACCTTCAGCTACCCAAGCTTTTTCTCTTAGATCTGTTTCAAAACATTCAATCTACCTCATAAAGCATAATCTTAGACAAGTACTGTAATAGTAGAGTATTGATTACTTTCTTAGTTTTGGTAAGGCTTATGTATTTATACACAAATACAGATTCACAACAAAATACCCTCATGATAGCCAGCTTATACTATACAATATTGTGCAATTGGCTTTTGCTTGTGCTTCCTAAACACCAGAGAAAATGAGGATGAATGCATGTTGTCTCTGAAACACTTCATTAAGGTTGTCTAATTAGAATGCTACTTAATTATCCAATATAATGGCTACAAGTGCTTACAAGTCATGCAAATACTCATAGACACATGTCTAATTCAGGATAGTAGTTTAAAATGCACTACACTGGTGGCTTTGGGTGTCATAACTGTAAATAAAACTGAAGCAGTTGTGCATTACTCAACATGTATGAGTTTCCTTGACAAAATACTGGTCTCACAAAAATCTCTTCAAAGAATAATCTCCTCTGGCAAGCAGTAGTGCTTACTTTCAGTTTGCCTTTTCTTACAAGTCAGTTGCTTTCCCAGGACACTCTGTCTAATCTTTTCATGAGTCTTTCCACAGAGCATCATTCTTTCCTATCTGCACATGTATCTGAAGTTCCTGACAAAGAAAATCAGAGATGCCAATGAATTCATTCTGTCTTTTCATGGCATCAGAAATCTGGGACATGCTTCAGAAGATTTGTGTCTTACAGCACAGACCCAGAGAGCATTTCCCACAACTAAGAGGCCAGGAGCAACTCTAAAGTACTTTCTCACACTATTTTACATCACTTCCCCGCACTGTACAATGTAACTATGCAACCTCCCTGAAATATTACCCGCTCTAGAGGAATCACCTAGAAATGAGATATACAGTGCTTAAAGAGACTTGATAAGCCAGAACTGGAGACCAAAAATTCACCTGAAGTTGTGGTGCAAACCAGATACCCACGCTGAGTACTCTTCCTCCTTACCAGAAACCTCATTGTCATCCCAAGGAACCTCTGAATTTTAGGTGAGATTCAGTATGGGCAACCATGTAACAAGCTGGGAAAGAGAGTAGGTAAGAGAGATAAGTGAAAAAATAAGTAATTCAACTAAAGGAAATCAATAGATTATTCAACCCTGGGCAATATATGTTATTAACATAAATGTGTTCATTAGTCTGCTAATAGATTTACCAGCCAAAAGCATTCTTCCCTTTAGGACTATGAACACCACAGAATATGTCTCTGACTCCCTTAAAAGAAGAGAACCACACTAATGTTGGATATATTTCCTTTGACCAACACTAGCAAACACTCATCAACTGAAAAAAAA
>VYXC01010733.1:785726-811786 GCA_013397175.1 Platysteira castanea | reverse complement strand
AAAAAAAAAAAAAATCCAACTGGTTATGCAGGACATCAATATTGCTCTGGTGATACCTTAGTTAGAAGTTCCTTGACTAAGTGAAGGAGCAAACCATTAAAGCAGGCAGTAAGAACCAAGTTAGGACAATGTCATCAGTCAGACAGGCTGAGAGAAAGGGTATGAAAGGCCCAGAAGATCATGGATTGCTTGCAAAAATGAAAAGCATCTGGGAAAATAGATGTAGAAGTTGATTTATTTTTTACTATTTCAGATTCCTGAGATCCTGCCCAAATCCTTTATGTTCTCCAATTTCAAATTTTTATCAGCTTATTTTTTTAATACCATATCTCTGAAAGAAACTGAAGAAAGGTGGATAAGATTTTAGTTTTGGAGGAAAGGGGAAGAGGGAAGAAATTATGTATGTTATCTCCGATTTTGACTAAACGACATTGATCATCACTATCAGTCTATTTCCACATTATTTCTACGATATCTTTGATAGTTTATACTTAGCAGCCATATGTGTGTATCACTTATCTGGTATGTTCTCTAGGACCTGTTGAAATAAATTGGCACAGGTTGATTTGGGTTTTAAGATATCAGGTTTTTGTTTTGCCTTGGGGTTTTTTTCCAAACAATTTTAACTCATTTTCAATTGCCCTTAAAAAAAATCTTCATTTACATCCATAAGGAGCAGTAATAGTTTCTTCATTTTTTGAAGTTAAAGATTAGATGACCTTTTCTTTCTGGAAGTTAATGAATTTTTAACTCTGAAAGTTGTCAATTTGTAGTTTGAATGCTGCTGAGCTAGGCTTTGAACACCTTTGCAAGAAGGCGTCATAGAGTTTCTGTTGTTGATGGTACAGTGATGGATCTGAAAAGAGTGAAGGCAATTCAGGCACTTCTGCTAATATCTTGATAAGCTATTTTAAAATTATCAGAGTCACAGGTGTGTTTGAAATACTCTGTTATTTGGCTAACTTTACTTAAGAACTGGCTAGTAGAGCTCAGCATGGCCATTAGCTCCTGACCTCCTACCTCACAGTCACTTTGAAATTTTGAAAGAAGTTTCATATATGTAAGATTAGTAAATAATTTATCTGTTGTTTGCTGGATTACATGTTATTTGCTTTCTCCAGAAATATATATTAGAAATCACATATCACCAGTTCATCACAAGGATGCAATTGATCAAAAGAATTTGCAAGTACAATATGTGATGTTTCTCTGTACAAAGCACAACCCAAATTTTAATTAAGTTTCCCAAAAATCAAACTGACTAGCCACTGTATCATTTTCCTGGTAGTATACTGTGTTCCTAATTTCTACCAAAATATCATGAACAGGTCAATATTTAGAAAATAAGTGACAGTAAATTCACAGATTAAGCACCCATTACGAAGAACAGTTCAACTATATTTAAAAGTCCAAACTCAAAGTTAATTGTAAATTGTCATAACTATCTGATTTGGGAGTTGATCGATCAAACAAACTTAAGCGGCAATATATTTCATAAAATTGTGAGAACCTTGCGGCAAAGCCATCAAACAGAAATAGCAACATTAATCAAAAATGGCTAGCTGCAATAAGTGAAGGTTTAATAAGTATAAATGTACTGAAGCAAAACATTTTGTTAACCCTACATGCTCTGCTGAATCAGCAGACTACACCATAGGTTGTTCTAGTAAAGCACGTTTGTATAATAAAGTAATTGAAGGAATCAGTTGCCATGGTGCCAGCAGCCTATTTATTTGAGAAGAAAATTTTAGTGTGGAAGAAGAGAAAGAGGGAGACTGCTCATTTGCAGCAGATAAGAATAAATCTTTTGTTTATGCTAGATCCAGTTGAAAAAAATGTTACCTGAGGATAAATTTAAATAGTTTCAGGAAAGTCTTATATTTTTTCTTAGAATCTCACCAAAAAATGCATGTTCTGGTAAATTTTGCCATAAAGGTTGAAAAATATTTAACTATTTTCTTTTGGGACATAGCTTCATGTCCTTGTTTTATACTGATGCAGACTTATCAGTGGTTTTTGTTTGGTTACTTTTTTTCCCCAGGCTAATTCTAGAGAATATTTCTTAACAGTCTAGTTATTCTGAAACACAGTTAGTGCTCTCAGTGGACTCTAATGAGTTACACTGTGCAAAGTCGACCCAAGAGAAAAAGTTCACACAGGGAAAAAAAATCAGCATCTTTAAACTAAGTCAGTTTGGAATGTACTTTACTTCAAGACAGATTTCATTAATTATGTGGGGATTTTCTCCCTCTTTTTGGTTACATTTAAACTCCATATAACTCATCAAGGAAAAATATAGTACAATGGAAAATGATTTTTTTCCCCCCATGTGATAGAAATAGACAACATAAATTCAATCTCAAGAACAATTCCTTCAGTGCATTAAGATAAACTTGGTAAAGTTCAGCCAGTAATACACTATGAACCAGGCAGTGGACATACAGCTAATTCAGGCCCTGAAGTCTGTGATATTTCTCTTAAAAGAGCTATGGCTGAATAAATATAAGGGTTAAGATTATGAGCGTATCTGGAAGGGCACAGAAATATGGATAATAAATAAAGCAATCTACTGAGAATGGAGACTGGGTCTGCAGGGCTACTATTCAGTCCAGGGAAAGTTGAAAAACAAAGGAGCTGTGCAAAGACTGCAGAAAGGAGACACAGTTTTTGCATCTTCTAAGCTTCTGAACTAGCAACCAGAAGAACTTTTAAGCATGCACTATTCCAAAACAATGTACTGCAGTAAGGTGAGAATAGGCAATCCTCAGATGAGTCTCCTCCCACTTGCAACTATCTATCCATCCCACCAGTTTCAGGGTCTTGTGGAGGTTACTGCTGCTATGAGTTGAAACTTCTGGCATCGGGAATTTTCACATCTCATTTCTACCCATGCATTTTGAACAGCTCCCAGTGCCAGCAAGTGTGTGGGGGAAAAGACCGATTGACTCAGATAGTAATGTGACAAAGAAAGAATTCGTTACTTTTTTTCTCTCTTCCTATTCCACGCTACGCTTCTATTAAATTCTTCATAGTATTGCAAAGACATATGATGTAAATAGAGTTAAAAATTTACTTATTGGATCAAATATTTAAATCCTGGGACACCTAAATTGAAACTATTTCTGAATTCAGAACCTTTTCATATTACCTTTTTTCATATTACAAGAGTACTCTGACAAATTGTCTACTGGCTAGGGTCCAACAGATGTTTCTCATTATGTCTCTCAGTTTTGAACTGCTAGTGGTACAAAATAACTTCCAGTACTGTAAAAACTCTATATAATACATATATACCAGGTAAGAATTTTAGAAGAAAGTGCATCAGATGAAGTAGCTGGAAATAAAAATAAGTTATTTCCTGATCCTTAACAAAATAGAGGCAAACTCAAAAAAAAAATCACAGTTTGAAACAACAAATTTAAGTAAAACAATTATATTTAATGATCTGCAAGGACAAGTTAGTTAGCTAGTTAAAAATAATGAATCATGAACCAGGAAAGAAAAGGGACCATAATGTGTCTGAAAATCAGTATCACAATTAAGTACATAACTCTGAGTATAAATCAGAGTTATAATTTTAATTGAAAGATTTACTTTTGTAGCTTTTTTTGTACTTCTCTAATGAGCACCAGATCTAATACATCAGAAAATAGCCATTTTGTTAAAAATTTTCTCCCAGTCTTAGCTGACCAAGCGAATCCATTTTGACTCAAAGTGATTGCTTTGCTTCACCTGCATAGTTTCAGTGCAGCATTGGGAACAGAAGTTCCTCTCTGAAGTTCCACTACCTATGAATTTTGATGCTCCCTTTGGGACAGTGGAGGAAGAGATGGTGGTGACTGTGCTGGCTCCAGTGGACAGGTTTGTTAGTTGCTGCTCTGATAAGGTCTGGTTGTATATGATATTAGCTTGGTGGATTTTTGGTTTTTGTGGTGAGTTGGCAAGCTCAGGATGTTAAAATTAACAGAATTTTCTTTATTAGAGGGAGAAATGAAGGAAGATATTTTAAAATACAGTATTCCAGTACCAATTGCTATCATTCAATGATTTTTATATAGATTAGTTTATGTTATACCATGTGAAAAATAGAACTACAGAGTTTGTGGTATTGGTAACTTGTTTGCCCTCTGCTTTCTGCTCTAAATTTGTACATGGTATTAAAGCACTGAGAAATTGGAAAATACATACATTAGAGTTGCCACCTAGTGTGATGCTTTGTGCTTTTATGATAAAGTTCTTAATTGCTTTATCTCAAATTTCTGTGAAAATATGTGGTAATTTGGAATCTTTTTTCATTACATGCACATAAACACATGTATTCACAAAAGTCTATCTGGAGGGAGACATCAAGCTGAAAACTCTTTAATACTAGCTATCATGAGAATTTATTGAAAGTTTTAGTTGGAAGATGCTAGCTAGACTGGTCTATAAAGAGTCACTGTCCCAATGACATGACATGAACCATAGTATTAATTTATTTTATAGAAGACCTGGAATAAAGTTCCCAAATTTTATTCTTCCATTTTTATGCTATTTGCTATTGAGGTTTAAATCTCTAATTTTGGTTGAATACCAATTTAGATCCAAAGAATCTTTCTGGACATGTCTGAACATACCTCCCACACTACAGCAGTTCCACAAAGTAGTTCATTTCTAAGAGAATTTTTTCTCATCATCTCTGGTCAGGGGTATTGTATATAGTCATCAAGGGGGAAAGTTGGCTCGTCCACTGAGTCTAGGCAGGTATCTTAAAATGGAGATTTTTGGAGATTCCAATGAAAAAAATGTATCTTCTAGTGGTATTCACCTTCTTCAATACACCCAGAGAGAGGAAGATGAAAGTTCAGGGAAGAAAGAGTCTTATAAAAACTGTGGCTTGGTTTTTACTGAGTAAAGTTCTACTGATCAAGACAGAAAGTTGTATGTGTTTCTAACAACATATTAATTGATCGTTATTTGTAAACATTGCTTTATACTTTAAACACAGTCACTTGGTTCATTGTAAGGCTTACTCACACATGGAAAATAAAACCTTATGTTTCTGCCAATTCCTTGACTAGTGTTTTATAGACTACTCAAAAAAATTAATCAAATAATTAAATATAAATTTTTACATTTTCCTGTTTTTAATTTGGTCTGTATTCCAAGAGTTGGTTAGGTTTTTTCCCAAAGTCAGTACAATAAAAATAAATTTAAAAAGAAAACACACATACACACACACAAACACACACAAAACCCCAAAACAAAAACCCTCAAAACCTCAGAATACTTGAAACACAGAAACATTTCAAAATATTGCAAGTTCTTTTTATTCTGCAATTTCTTATCTTTAAAGGGCATCACCTTTATGACTGATACAGCATCAGCTTTATGACTCAGCACCTGCTAAGTCACAGTTATATGTGTAAACTTTGAGATAGAAAATGCTTAATGGAAAAATATATGGAAATATATGGAAAAATACAGAATTTGGCTTGATATGGAAACAGAATATTGATTCCTCATAATATAGAGTACTTTGACAACTGAAATCAGTGTAAGACCTAGTCCACTGAAGTGAGCGAAAAGATCATTGATTTCTTTGTGTTTTGTATGTTTAAAATAAATAAACAAACACATTCTTTTGTAATTGTACGCTTTTAACGAAAGCTTCTGAATTAAATATGGAACCTTTGTTTAGAAAAAGCCAATTATTCACCTGGGTATTTTCCAAGATAAACAGTATTGCAAATAGTGAAAATGAGCAGCAAATATCATTTGAGCATGAAAACAATCTTAAATAGAAAAAAAAAATTAAACCTGTTCTATTTCAGAATATTTCTCATCTTCCTATTAAACATTATCCACCTTCTCTAATGCAGAATTCAATTTCTAGCACAAAAGAGATAAAACACTGATAATGGTAATGGATATTAATCTGAAATGGAATGAAGAAAAAAAAAGAAGCATGCATTAATATATGCTAATGTTAGTGTTTGCAAAATATCCATAATATCATGTTTTTAATGTATTTAGGCAAACTGAAAACAAGTGACATTAACAGTGGATTACAAATCAGTTTATTTTGTACGTCCTCATATAATTTACATGCTGAGATCATTATGTTTCCTGACACACATTTGCAATGAAAATAGCAATTAAATAAATTAATCTGGCACTACTGAAGTGGGCACTGGAGTACAGTATCTCTGAGGTTTTGAGCCTCAAATATACCCCAAACATCCAGAAAACAAACAGGACACACAGTATGATATATACTAGCTCACATCACAGAGTTCTCTTATCACACAGTGAATCTGCCAATATGCCCTTGGAAAATACATTGCATTAAACATGTCAATATCAAACACTATCAGCTTAATGAAACAGATGTTCAGGATTCCAAGTGGATTGAATGACACTGATAACTTCATTCACAAGTAATAGTCAATATAAAATATGATTTTCTTAATAGAGCAGAGCACAGTATTGATAATTAAATAAACTTTTAATAATGAATCTGTCACAGAGCAAGAAGTGCCATGAATCATTCATAGTTACATGCTTGAGGCAAAAAGTGAAAAATGGCTGATTTTTTTCACTTTTTTTTTCTGGCAAGATTTGCTTTTCCAAATTAGCTGGCCAAACCAGCTGAATCATGAGGTCAAATTTTTGACAGGGTTAAAATATCATGGGTTTACATCTTTTAAATAAGGTGGCAGTACAGCTTTAATGTTCAGTAAATTATTCAAGATTATGTAAAGCAAGACACTATGATAGAATCTACATGAGGTTTCCATTGCAAAGCTGTAGTAAACAATAGCTCTTAATATTCCACTGTGTTTACTTCCTACAAATATACATTCGTAGTTCAGTCCAATCTGGATGTGTCTGGCACAACTCAGGGTAAGAACAGAAATACAGCACAACTCTCCCACAGTCTGTCCACAGAGTTTTGGGGGTTTAGGTACTCCAAAACATACAGTCATTCTTGGTGCACCAGGAAAGCTCTGAGGTTTCTAAGAAGCTGGCCTGCTAAAGGGGGGCAGACAGGCCTCAGACAGGCACCTCAGACAAAGCTGTGCAAAGAGACAGAAAGAACTCAAAAGAAAGAACATTGGAGGAAGATAAAAAGTTGTGTCAAGTTTGCAGGTGACACCAAATTGGAGAAGACAGTCAATGTGTTGTCTCCAGAGCAGAGCTGCCATGCAATGGGACCTGCAGAGTCTGGAGGAATGGGCCACAGGGGCCTGATGAAATTCACCAAGGACAAATGCTGAGGCCCACACATGGGAAGGGAGATCACCTTGTAAAGCTTTGGCTGGGAAACAGGTCTGCTTAAAGGTCCTGGAGCAGTTTGCAGAAAGTGAGTTAGGTGAGCATGAGCCCAATAGTAGTTATTGGCACTGCAAGGGTATAAACTGGCCCTAGCATATTTTGTTCAGTCTGATGCTGCTGAGTTTTGTGTAGATGAAAGCAGACCTGGCAGAATAGAGACTACTCAGTGACATAGCCAATGAAGACTGGAAACAGTGCTAGAGACCTTCATGGATAAGACGCTACCCAAAGGAGCTTGAGTGCTCCAGACTCTACTCTTCTGTTATTCTGTTCCCATCTTCATCTTCCTGAAGGTCAAGCAACAGCACAAAACATTTCTATGTTGCAGCCTATGAAGTGTAGCTTTATACCTTACATAATTTCAAAACAAATTATCTTGAATTTAAAAATTAGGTAAATTAGCTTGCATTGTGCTGCATTCTGCTGAGACTAGTTTCCTTCCACTTAACTCACTGACAACTTACTTTACCATATTGACACAATGCTGCAAACTGCAAGAGAAAAACAGCTCAGGAGAGAAACTACTCAGTAGATAATTGGTGACCCCTAGTACCGGTTCATCAGTGATGTGTCAAGCATCACTGCTGTGCAGCACAATTCTTTGCGTGTTCCTAGAGGACTGTACAGTTTGTTTCCACAGGACTGCAAGGCAGGGTTAATAGTTTTGCAGAGACATTTTCTAGTCCATCTCATATTCTTTCTCTGCTGTGCCGTATTTCTTCAGTTTCTTCACTCAAAACGATTACTTTCTTACAATCAGATACATATGGTGAGTAATGCAAGTAGCTCTGTATTATACTCACGTTCTCAATTAGTTCCTCTGGGTTGAAGAAGTAGATCCAGGACAGTTTCTCCTCTGGTTGCATTTTCTACTTTCTGGATCATAAAGCTGTCTTCTCTGTATTCTTGGAACTACTTCAATGTTTTACTGTCTTCATTACCTAATGGGTTTCAAAATGGTTATTGTTAAGTCCCTCATGAATATAGTCACTTCTTCATTTTAACACTTCAAGAGTTGATGTAGGAATTTTCCACTCCGAGTCACGTGACCTATAACAAACACACACAATCATGTCTTCGTCATATCCATTTATTTTTTCAAAGTATACGGTACATCTAGCTGGTACTGTTTTGTTTTCTTATTTTTCTGTTTATTGATTCAAATAGTTCCTATTATAAAGCTATATTATAGCTTTTTTTGGCTTTTTTTTTTCTTTTTTTGGGGAGGGAGGCTTTTTTGGGGTTTTTTTGTATTTTAAGTCTCCCCTAGGAATATGTTGGTTTATGTTTTCTCCTCTTTTGATGTCTTAGCACTTTTCTTGCCCTTTCTTTCTCCTGACACATGTTGCATCTTTCTATTCTACTGTTTAATCCAAATAGCCTAGAGTTACTAATAGATTTCTTTTTTTCTTTCAGCTGAAAATTAAGCATTTTACCCTATGGGCTTTGCCAGAAAAGATAAAGATCTTTGTCATCTATTTGTATACATTCCTTTGAGAAAGCATGTTCTGTATATCAACTAACAGATACAGTAAGGCACGGTAGTTGCTAGCAGAATTTTTCAGTACAATAACAGAATAAATAGTGATTTGTCTGAATATAATTTATACCTTCCCTAAGGCTGCAGTAAATTATGCATCTTCTTTTACTCACAGAATGTCTTACAAATGTCTACTGAAGATACCTCTTTTTCTACCTGTGTTTTTTCCCATAGTGCTTCATATTTTTAATATAGACAGCAATACTTTAATAAGAATGAATAACTTTTTTTTATATAAATCATACAATAAGTATGATTTCCTTATAAGCACGCTCAGTAAAGTAGCCAGCTTCTAATGACATAGAGCAATTGTTAATTTCTAATCATTGTGGAACATAATAGAATTGGTAGAATGTCCATTCCTTCTTCCTTTTCACCAAGGGTATTAGGGCATTTTTTAAGCAACGGAAGCATTTAAGAGAATCACAGGATGGGTCACGTTGAAGTGGGTCACCTGGTTCAACCTCCCCACTCAAGCAGGGCCATTCTAGAGAATGAGTGCTAAGTTTTCAGAAGAACTTCTAACTTCTTTGGGTAATTTTAAAACATGCCCTTTGAGATGCTGAAAATCAAACCAGAGTAATTTTTTATTTTTTGTGTTGGTTTCCTTTCACAGAGAAGAGTTCTAGTAAACTCCCTAGAAAGAGAGCTCTAATTTTATTTTGTTCATCTTGGTCATAGAGTGCAGCATCAGCGACTGTCACTTGCTCAATTACTTTTGGTTGTCAGAACTGACTTACTGGTATCAGAGACCTCTACTAAAATTTCTGGGAAGCTTCACATCCTTCAGTTTACAGATTGCAAAATTATTTACAGAATTGTGTTATAATGCACCTATAGAATCGATTTGTCCCAAAGGAACTGCAAATTACCAGAATTTAAAATAAAAGTCTTGCCTGAATCACAGTTACAGCTTCCAACAAGTTTCAGTGTTCACAAAACAAGAGAGCACTGAGAAAGCAAACTCACAAATAAAGAAATTAAAGTTTGAGCTCTCTAGCATGTAATTTGTGCAGTGTCCAAAAGTTAAGAATAGTCACATTCTTTAGCTGGATTAATTTCAATATTTTTAATTATAGTTTGCTTTTGTGGTATTAACTTTAAAGATACAGGTATTTGTACCCAGTGAAAACATAACTGCTTTGCATACACTGAGACGATGTGGAGTCTGAAGGCAGTAGTATTTTTGATGAATGTAAAATAAAATGTCTGAAGCAATGGGTATCAAAACTGACACATTAAAACCATGATAAAAACTTATAGTAAGACAATTTCTTACTTATTTAAATGATCAAAGAATTTATTACTTATGGAAAAATGCACTTTTGACCTGATACTCCCAAGCCTATATTGTTCTCAACTCATGGCAAGGCACAAAAGGCCGAACAAATCCAAGAGCTTGTGTGAATTAAATGATTCATTTCAATCATAGAGCAAGTGCAGTAAATTATACTAAATGCAGAACAAGACAGCAGAAGACAAAGCAAATACCTCAGGAAACTGACTCTTATTTTAGAAGGCAAAATTATCTTAAACTTGCACAGCCAACCTTGAAGAAAATTCATAACCATATTGTGTAGGTTATCTACATGATTCCAATGCAGGATTGTAGTGGCTTGACCCTGGCTCGACATTGGGTGCCCACGAAGCTGTTCTACCACTCCCCTTCTCAGCTGGGCAGGAGAGAGGAAATATTTGGAAAGTCTCATGGATCAAAATAAGGATAGGGTGAGTAACTCAGCAGTTACCATCTTGGGCAAAACAGACTCGACTTGGGGAAATCAGATATTTATGCATCACAATCAGAATAAAATAATGAGAAAACAAAATCCAAATCTTAAAACACTTTCGCCCTACTCCTCCCTTCTTCTTGAGCTCAACTTTACTCCCAGTTTTCTCAACCTCCTTCACCCCAGTGGCAGAGAGGTTACGGAATGGGGCCTGCAGTCAGTTCATCACACATTGTTTCTTCTGCTCCTTCCTCCTCAGGGTAGGACTACTCACCCTCTTCTGCTCCAGTGTGAGGTTCCTCTCATGGGAGACAGTTCTACACAAGCTTCTCCAACATGAGTTCTTCCCACAGGCTGCAGTTCTTCATTCACTGCTGCAGTGGGGGTTCCCCAGAGGGTCACAACATCTGCCAGCAAATCTGCTCCAGCATCATCTCCTCTGACTCCATGGCTCCACAGGTCCTGCCAGGAGCTTGCACAACTGCAGGCTTCCCATGGGGTCACAGGCTTCTTGGGATGTTCCTCCCTGCTCTGGCATGGAGTCCTGCACAGGCTGCAAGTTGATCTCTGCTCTACTGTGGACATTCCTGGGCTGCAGGGGGACAGCCTACCTCCCCACGGTCTTTCACAAGGGCTTCAGGGGAATCTCTGACCTTGAAGCACCTCTGCCTGCCCCTTCTTCACTGATCTTGCTGTTCACTGAGTTGTTTCTCTTATGTGTTCTCACTCTTCTCTTATCTGTCTTCAGTTGCTGTTGTGCAGCACCTTTTTTCCACTTCTCAATTACATCATCCCAGAGGTGCTGCCGTCACTGCTGATGGGCTCAGCCTTGGCCAGCTGTAGGTCCATCTACATCCAGATGGCTTTATCTCCATTGGACACTAGAGAAGCTTCTGGCAGCTTCTCACAGAAGCCAGCGCTGTAGCCCCCCTGCTACCAAAACCTTGCCACACAAACCAAGCACAAGGATTTCCTCTTAAACTGTTTTATTTAAAGAAAGGAGACAAACTGTTACATCTAAATAGTTCTTTTTTTTCTTCATACTGGTTTGATTTTCTTAACTGACCTTGTTTAGGTTCTTCAGCAGGATGAAATGAGCATCAGACCCATCACAAACATATTAGATGAAAACATGTCTACAGCACACATGGGCAAAGATGATAAAAATATGGACAATTGCAACAGAATGACTTAAAATCTCCTAGAGAAAACCACTTCATCTGCTATGTATGGAAAACCAAATCCTCATTTGTGTTTTCAGGACATGTCTAATCTCTTAGGCCGGTGACATTTAATTTTAAATTCAACAATATTCTGTATTACTCTGGGACTTCAGACTTGCTATGCAAGAAATTTGCAAATATTAGCTAGCTTTTGAGGAAACATACTGGTAAATACTACCCAAAGGTATGAGCATTGAAGAACTGGGTAGGAAATTACGTTAGCCTGTGGTAACTCTGCATCAAGCCAAAACTGAGACTTCTGAAGGGTTTTGTGGGAAAAAATAGAGAGCATCTCTTCAGAAGAGGCAGTAGTTCCCATGGGATATGAGAATTGCAAGTTCAAGATATTCTTTCCAAAGGAGTCAGGGCAAAGATGTAAAGTCTGCTTTTTCATACTATTAGTGCATGGCTATCTGTTTGCTATGACAGGATGGTTTTTCTTCTAGTTTTGACAGAAATTAAATGCTGAATAACAGAAATCTTTCCTGAATTAAAAAAAAAAACCCAAAAAACAAAAACCCCAACCCCCCCCAAAAAAACAACCCAGAAAATCTGTACATTCATGTGGGTAGTTCACTTCCAGTACCTCAGTACATTCTCCTGAAAATTTCTCAATTTCTGGTATCATTTTTATAAGCTCTGTTACTTAGTTCCCGGCTTTTTCAGACTACTAAAATATGTCATAGTTCATTACAGAGGTTTTCCTTAATAGAAGGAAAAAAAATAGCCAGAGTTAGTGGTAAAAAGATACCTTAGCAGTAGCTGTGCAAACTAAATCATTATATGGGTTCAATATTATCATTAACTTTAAGCTTTAACTAAGCAAATCTGCCTGGTGTCTAGTTCTTTGTGCATTTCTAAGTTATAGACAGCCTTTGATTTCTGAATTTGAGAGTGATCTATTGTGTATCGTTTGTCCTCTACTGTCTCTCTGAGATAGTTTTCTGCAGTGTTAATTTTCTCGTATTTCGCACACCCAAGGATCTTAGGAGGTTCAGAGGAGTTTAGAGTGACAACTGGTTTAGAATATGTGGGTGTTTGGAGTTGCTGCTGATTTGAAACCTATGACCTCATAGTACAAGGTCCAAGGTGATTCAAGGGAAAAATTTCAGATATTTTCAAATTTTCCAAGTTAGTGTTTGACCTGCCCCAGCAAATAGGAAAATTTTAAGCGCCGACTGAAACACTTCACCTTGATCCCTGACTCAAGAAAAAAAATGGGAAAGGATTTGACTGTTAGCTGCCAAGGAATGTAAATGAAGATTGCTTTTTATTATTAAATTGATTGATATAGTCTAGGTAAAAGCGCTCTGGAGCACTCCTGTTAGGTAGTGATGTTGGGTGAAATAGCTGTTTTGCGTCTCCCCAGCTATCATTATGTTAATTAAGTTAATAAAGTAACAGCCTCTAGAAGTAATCATATTCTTATGTGTGCGTCTTATTTGCCTGAGGTGTTTAAATCAACACACAGGTCTTATCAAGCCTGACAATAATCCATATTTTGTTACATGATTACCAGTCTAAAAAGAAATTTTGGGGGTTTGGGATCTATTCAGTTACTGGTACTTTGAAATTTTTCCATTTTAAGGAAATATACCAAAGAGATATGTACATAACTTTCAACTGCACATAACTGCAGTACAACTGCAGTCCACACATACAAACTCACGTTGCATCAATGAAGATTTTTAATGAGCCCAGAGTAGTGTAGACAATCATATTTCTTTTTTAACTCTATTTTATAGGTCATTACATCAAATGGATTAACCTCTACCTACTTAAATTCTTTTTATCTAATCGGATGAGATTTTTCCAAATATCCTAAAATTTCTCATTTCCACAGAGTTTTCAGAGCAATTTTTGACTTTATAATTAAGAGAGC
Source organism: Platysteira castanea (assembly GCA_013397175.1). NCBI lineage: Eukaryota > Metazoa > Chordata > Aves > Passeriformes > Platysteira > Platysteira castanea. The sequence goes on along the minus strand of VYXC01010733.1, from coordinate 798,094 downwards.
TGTTTTCTGATCTTGTTCTAAATAATGATAGTGTAATTGGATTTGAAATTAAAATACAAGTGAGAGGAGAAAATTCACTTAAAACTGAGTCAAATAAACATAATCATTCCTATCATTTAGCAGTTCTAAATTAGCCTATGGAATCCAAAATATTATGAAAACCTAAGGATAAACCAGCTTAATCAAAGTCCAACTTGTTATAGTTTGAAAAATTTGATATTGAAATGGAAATCTGTATAAAAGAAACAGAAACTATTCTGTTTAGACATAAAAAATTTTTGAGGACATTTGAAAGAAAAGACTTGATGAACAGGTTAAGTCAGATTATTTCTATTAATATCCCACATCCACCCCTCTAAGGAATCCAATTTCAGCCACTATCTCAGAAAAGCTGTAAAGTAAATATTCCTTTGATCCTACTGAGGAATATCATTATATCAGACCAACAGGATTAAAAGCATTTTACACATCTAAGGATTACTTCTTTATTTGTTTCTTCACCTCAGTATAGACTTCCAGTATAAATGCAAAATAGAAGATGGCAACCAGCAGATGTCACAACCAGGAGCTGTGGTAAGATGCACTCAACACAACATTAATCTGTAGGCTTGCACACCATTCTGGAAGATCCTCCAGGCTTTTTTAGTGCAGAAGGAAAGCTGATTGATGGGGTTGGCAGCCCTGATGGATGGGATGCCATCCAAATGGACCTGGACAAGCTTGAGCCGTGGCCCATGGGAACTCAAAAGAACAAACAAAGCCAAGTGCATTGTCCTGCACCTGGGTCAGGGCAGTCCCCAATCATTATCAATACAGGTTGGGGTATGAAGGGATTGAGAGCAGCCCTGCCCAGAAGAACCTGGGGGTGCTGGTAGATGCAAGGCTGGACATGAGCCAGCAATGTTCACTCATGGCCCAGAAAGCCTAACGTGTCCTGGGCTCAATCCCAAGCAGTGTGGGGAGCAGGGCACGGGAGGGGATCCTGCCCCTCTGCTCTGCTCTGCTGAGACCCCGCCTGGAACTCTGCATCCAGCTCTGGTGTCCCAGCACAGGAGGGACACGGACCTGTTGGAGCGAGTTCAGAGGAGGCCAACAAGATGATCAGAGGGATGGAGCACCTCTCCTAAGAGGGAAGGCTGAGAAAATAGGGATTATTCAGCCAGAAGAAGAGAAGGCTTAGAGGAGATCTTATTGCAGCCTTTCAGTATTTGAAGGAAGCCTATAAGAAAGATGGGGACAAACTTTTTAGCAGGGTCTATAGTGATAAGATGAGAGGAAATGGCTTCAAACTAAAGGACAGGTAATTTAGATTAGATATCAGAAAAAAGTTTTTTACCATGAGGATTGTGAGACACTGGAACAGGTTTCCCAGAGAGGTGATAGATGTCCCCTCCCTGGAAACATTCAGCATCAGGTTGGACAGGGTTCTGATCAACCTGGTCTAGTTGAAGATGTCCTTGCTCATTGCAGTGAGGTTGGAATAGATGACCTTTAAAAGGTCCTATCCAACTCAAACTATTCTATGATTTCATGAAGAAACAAACAAAAAAAATCTAAATGAAGGTCTGGGTCAGAATATGTGACTAGATGGTGCTTTAGGGCATGGTCAGATATGGGGGATGAATTCAGACTTTCTATGGGCCCTTTGGGTCCAGAACTGATTTGGCAGTTTGGCGAAAGAATGTGGAAAAGGGATTGCTGGTGAAAGGAACATTATTTAAATAAGTTCTGGAAATTCAACAATGTTAAGTATTTCATACCATGAGTGGCAAATTAAAATTCAGAAACCAAAAGACAAACACATGCAAAATGTATTCATTAAAAAACAATGGGTTTTAGCTTATTATATTTGAACTAAATTCAAAAGATAATTAACTCATGAGTCTCTGATTTGAAAACTTATTCTGGCTGGGTTTTTGGTTTTTTTTTCCATAATATCCAGTAGAATTTCTATGGTGATATTCAGTGAAGCTCTTCCATGTCCACAATGCAACAGAACAGTGTCGATAGGGTACCAGTTGCAATGAGAGATTCACTTGTAATGAGATGATGTGTTAGCCACGCTGATTTCATAAATTAAAGTGTTTCTCTCTATAGAAACCAGTAAAGTAAGCAGAAAGCTTACTGTCTTTGTTTAAAATACTTTGGATTCTAATAATAAATTTTAGACCTAATCTGAGATATCTCAAGGTCAGTAGAAAAGCTCCCAACAGTTATCAGGGCTTTTGATCAGGTTTATGGTTTTGGGGTTATTTTCTGAAAGAGAAATTAAATCATCTTTTCCACTGAAAGGAGTTCATTGATAATAATTGTTACACCTGACTTGATGATCTATGGAAAAGTCAGGCAATGTTTTCTTCCCAGCTAGTGCCTTTTTTTCCCTCCCTTCTACAACTGCAGCCAGTTGTGGTTTACCTATATTCTACAATGTAAAGATTTAGCTAAACTCCTATATCTTTCAAACTTTGCCCTTCAATTTCATTCTCAAAAAAAAAAAANAAAAAAAACAAACAAAAAAGAACCAATCCACCAAAACCCCAATCTATCATAACTCTAATGTATGATTAGTATTATCATTTGATTAAACTGTGTCTGCTTAATTTCAATCAGCAATGTTAACATGCCAGGAAAGATTATGCCAGTGGTGCAGCCCATTTTCAAAACTGTCCTTGCCTCATAAATTCTTTGTTATGTTGACACAAAACACATGAAGTCAGTGGGCATTTTCTCTTGAATGGCAGCTGGGACTGACATCACATGTGTAGTGCTGGTATCAGCACATCCATGGTGTGCAGTCTGTTCTGATTTTACTGGAAATGGTTTTTCCTTCATCTGATTCACCTAAAAGCCTCAGATATCAGCAAACAACAAACACGATTACAATAGCCTATTTTTATAGCTATAATTTAAAAAAATACTGATCAATACCAATTTTACAGAGATTGTCATCCTCCTTAGAGAACTCACATCATGTTTCAGTTTAGTTTTCACTTTTCTTTTTCTTTGAGTTTGAGAATTTAGAGCACAGTTCTTTTCCAGTGCTCTCTAGTTCAGACAAATTAGCAATGCTAGTTCTAGTACAAATCTCAAAGTTTTGGTATTGATTTCACAGACACCTCAAACAAGATTTTGAAAGGGAAAACCTATTAGGAAACTTAATCATTTGTAGTAAAATTATGTTAGCTACTACTTGGCAAGATTGCTTTAGAACTAAGGCTTTGAAGCCTGTCACAGGTCTTAAAAATAAAATTGCTTGAGTAGTTGAGGAGAACTGTATTAAAATGCAAATTTCCAGCTGCTAATATTTCTTCAAAAACCAATAATCCCTCAAGGCCACCAATATGTCAAATACTTAATGGAAAAATATCCCTTAGGCAGAATGGCCTTTCTAAGTTGACTTTTGATTAAACTTAAAATACTATATAGTAAAAAAACTTAAAATCAAAAAGAGGATATAAATATAGTACTAGAATAAAATGTCATAAAGAATGCAATTGGAGGGGCAAATTTAAAGTTGCTAATTTTTAAGTAATTTTCTACCCTCTCTGAGGATTAGTCAGGGAAATAATTGCTAATATAAGATGTACCTTATAGCACACACCTACAAATGGGCCTTGGAGGAACAGAAACTAATATTTTTTCAAAGTAATATTGATGTAAACAAAAAGTTCCTATATAGTTCGTGTGCATAGCACAGAAGTCAAAGTCTCCACTGCCAACCACTTCTGCTTCTACTTTGTTGTACAAAACCTCAAACCTAAGGCTCAAAATTATCAAGTGAGATTGCAACAGATCTTTTTTCCCTGGCTAGTGAATTCCAAGGCTCTATGCATCTCTGTCAAACGCAAGAGAGAATTTTCCTTCGAAAAAGAATGCTCATTAAAAAGTCTAACCCTGTTCCCATGAAAAGCAGTGACAAAACATTAATGTCAGGGGGACTGGGATACTGGTTTGCTTGAGTTGAAGTACACTTTGACTGAGTACATCAAAATTTTGAGGAAATGGAATTTTTGTTTAAACATTAAATCAATCATAGAACCAATAGCTGCTAGCATATTGAATTCCATGATTTCTAAGTGCTGTCCAATAAAGCAGATTTGTGGAAATCACAGGATGTCTGTTTACTGATTAGCATATTCTGTGACAAACGTGTGTTGCAATATCACCTTTTACAACTAAAACTTTGTAGCAGCAAGGTAAGAAACCATGAGATACACACAGGTTGTAATGTCAGTGAGTGAGGAGACTATTTAGTAGCAAGAAAATGCAACACCAGGTGTCTGATGAATAATCCAGGCTCAGCTCATCTCTAATGTGCAACACAATTGTTTTTAAATGGGAATTGGACAAGTGTTTTGGTCAGATAAGAAAATCTTATATGATCATGAGGAAACAGCAGCTGGATTCTCAGCTGGGATGAAGCAGAATAGTCTGACTAAAGTATCTTGAACATACAAAGATCTGTATCAGTTAAAGACATGACATTGCATTTGATCTTCAGAAGATTCAGTATGATGTTCTTAATCCATAATATAATTCCAAAGAACATTTTTTCAGTACTAAAGGTATTTTTTAGTCCTTCGAAATATAATGATATCTATAGCTTCATTTTAACTTTTGAGGCTTCAATCACCAATGCATTAATCTAGTGAATGTAAACCAAGTAAAACAAATGAAATTACCCTGAGGAAAAAGTACGAAGCAGAAGCAACATCAGGCCCCTGCTTTTAAATAGTTCTAGTTTTTTAGCAGCACGGATCCACAGCCTCCCTGAAGAGTTACAGAGGCATCCTGAAATCTGTATTCCTCCCAATCAGTTCCTTACATCTAAGAAAACTAACTGCCCTAGGTCTCACCTGCAGATGTCTGACCATCTTCCCATATCACCTACTCTCTTGATACAGGATTCATAATTTTAACCTTCAAGTTTACAAAATACAATGCATTTTCTCTCAATAGTTAATAATCTAATCTAGTAACCTTTAAAGACTCTTCAAAGGAAAAGTACCCACCCTTTTGAAACTCCCTGAGTTAGTTCCTGGGTGAGCAGATAATGTAGAATCAGACATGGACACTTCATGTGATCAGCAGGTTTCCCGTTCACCAAGTACCCAGTTCTTTTTTGCAAAAAGAAATTGAAGTCTAAAGAAACTTTAATTTTGGGGCTTTTTTTTAGTCACAAGGAGGTCACTTACTGAGTGCTGAGGGCACCATGTTAAAGGCAGTGACCAGTGATCACACTCAAATCTTGGCTGTGATCAGTGATCAAAATATACTTGTCCACAAAGTGTGTCACAGTAGCATTTCTCACAGCATCCAAATAACTATGCAAACTGTTTCATTTACACCAGGCTGAGGATGAATAATAGTACTTCTACATTTTCAGTCTGACAACTATATGCTTAAGAGAGGGTAGAAAATAAAAATGAAATATAGTTAGAAATACAATAAACAAAGATTACTTCACTTACAGTATTTGGCATGAACAACTTTAAATGAAAAATATTTCAAGTGCCTTTCAGTCTAATCCCCAAACTTGTCTTTGAAATTAATTTTGCTGATTCATGCTTAGGCCTTAGCTGCACTTCCAGCCAAAGTATTTGTCATCAAAACCATATAAGTACAGTGATATTGTTATCCCAGCTTTACAAAGCATTTAACAATGCTTTGTTCTAAACTCGTTTTTGGTTGGTTTTGAGCCAGATTTAGCAGCAATAAGTAGTTGTGATGAGCATTGTTGAACTAAAGATGGAACCAGAGAGTGTTCTGTATTCAGTTCAGGAAGACCTAGACCCCTTTCTCCTCATAACTCCAGGGAAGAAGAAATGAAAGGCTCTTTCAGTCTATCTGAGATACAGAATTAAATGCTGTCAGACTTTCACTCCTTTAACACTCTTTTAGGTTGCTTTTTTAGCAATTTAAGCTCACAAACAGGTGACCCTATGTAATAGGGTTATGGCTTTCTTTCAACACCACTTATTCAACCTTTGTTTATCTGTCAGGGTGTTCTGACAATCTTTTGAAAGCAGTCTTATGCTTTTATTCAGTCTGTTTTGTGATATTTCCCTTTACTTGCTCCAGGGTCCATTAAGGAGCTAAATTTTAGTTTTGAACAAATTCAAACATCCTTATTTCTCTGTTTACTAAACAGTTGCTTTGGTTTTGGGGGCTTTTTAATTTAGTTGTTCCTAGGGGGCCTTTCTACATTTTAATGGACAATTGAGAAGACATTCCTTTTACTTGTTTACCTTTCATCTCAGAAACACGGCAGTGGGTTGACCTTGCCGATACACTAGGTGCCCACCAAGCCTCTCTACCACTCCCTGTGGCAGCCCAGAATATTCCTCTGAGCGTCNCACTTCGGCTGTGAATTCTGGCAAAGCAGGTCATGCTGTGCTTGCTCCAGACACTGAGAGATAAGAAACAATAAACAACTTGAACACGAATCCGCAGGAGTGTCCAGTCTCTCTTGGCTCGGGCTTGGGACCTTTCAAGATCAAGAAACAGCCATAAAACACTCTGCAAACTGTGTGGGGGTAAAATACCCGACACAACTCCCCTTCCCAGATGGACAGGGGACAGAAGATAATATGAAAAACAACTTGTATGTTGAGATAAGGCACTTTACCAAAGTGAATGTGAAAGTTTACAGGTGCATAAACAAAATTTAAAAAAAGGTTTATTCTCTACTTCCCATGAGCAGGCAATGTTCAGCCACTTCCTGGGAAGCAGGGCTTCAGCACATCTAGGGTTGCTCCAGAAGGCAAATATTACAAGTACCAAATGCCCCCCAGCCCATTCCTCGTCCTTCCCTTAGGTTTTGTATCTGAGGTTACATCATATGGTATGGAATATCCCTTTGGTTAATTTGAGTCAACTGGCCTAGTTGAGTCCCCTCCCAAGATCTCGTCCACTTCCAGCCCCTTTGATGGGTGGGAGGATGTTGGGAGACAGAGCTGATGCTGTGCCAGCACTGCCCAGCAGGAGCCAAACCCCTGGTGTGTTATCAACATCTTTCAAGTTACCAATGCAAAGCACAGCACTGTGGGGGCTGCTAAGGGAAAGTGAACTCCATCTCAGCCAGGCCAAATACAAAGACATATTTCATCTTTTAGTTTGGTAATGAAGTTGCTTGAGCATTGTCAGATTTCTAATTAATTCCCCAAATGATAGTGTTGTTTGTGACTCATTTTGGGGGTTTTGGTTTTTTACATTTAAATCACTTTTTACTTTGTTATCCAGTTATAGCATCAGACAAACTTGTTATATTGTAGGTAATTTTTTGTAATATTCACATAGCAATGGAATCAGGAAGGGATTATGCAATGGTTTACATTTAGACATACGGTATTTTTAACTACAAATTTCAAAAGAGCTTTATCTTAAATAGTTGAGAAACAATTAAAGTTTCCATCAGAGAAAGAATGTGAATAAGTTAAATGTAATGGGTTTCTGTAAAACATATCCCAACAATCAGTGTTGTCTAAAAATTAAATCCTTTGGCATTCTTATAAAAATTGCTTAAACTAAGAATTATATTATGTTGTATAATGAGGGTTTATCATCAAAGAATGACAAAAGTAAGAAAGAAAAGTCTGATAACTGACTTGGATTTACTGCCCAGCAATAACGCTTATTCTGAACGCCCTCCTTGAATAACTATAAGTAATGGAATTTTCCCTGTTGTGTCTGTTGAGTAACTGTCATTTTTTGGTGTGGGTAAGATTAAACTTATCTGTAAGGTTGACTGGTATCTTTACAGGTGAACTCTTTTCCTTGTTATGAACTTATGATTTGCTTGTCTTTTGACCAAAGTGGCAAATAGATTTATAATCTGTGATTTCCTACTACTGTGGCTTGAACTTGTTCAGGTGACTGGTTCACACCCAGCCATTCCCTCTTTTCACTCCTCTCACAAGTCTCTGCTAGGAGAGACAAAAGATGAAAAGAGCTTGCAGGTTAAAACAACACCTTCCTTTTCTCCCTCCTTTTTCCCCGGCTCAACTTCACGTCATTCCCAACTTCTCTAATTTCTCCCCATTCCAAGTAGTGCGGGAGGATAAGGAATGATGGGGCCTGTCAGTCCATAGCAGTTCCTTTCTGCTGCTCCATCCTTTTTTCCTTCTCCAGTGTGGGCCTCTCCACGGGCTGCACTTCTTCAGTGACAACCTGCTCCAAAATGGGCTCTCCATGGACCACAAATAATTTAGGAAATATCCACATGCTCCAAAGTAGAGTCCTCCATGCAATGTGGATGTCTTCTTCAGTGTGGTCCTCCCATGGGTTGCAGGACAATACCTGCTCAATCAGGGCCTCTTCCACAGGCTGCAGAGGATTCTCTGCTCTGTTCCTCCTCCTCTTCCTTTCCTAACCCCCGTGTTCCTACTGCTGCTTCTCACTGGTTTTCCTCACTCCTATTTGTTTGTCATTTTTCCTTTTCTTTATTTTTTTTCTTTTCCCCACAAAGGCTTCACCAGCTTTGCTTATGGTCTCAGCTGTGTCCTGTGGTAGACCATGGAGAGGCTGGCAGGAGTTGGCTGTGTCCAGCACTGGGCAATCCCTGACCTCCTCCCTCAGAGGCCACTCCTGAAACCACACCACTCACCAACAGATATTTCTGATAAATATTTTATGCAAAGTAAAACATCTTAATAAAGCTCATATAGATTTTCCTAAAATAGAGCTTAATTGTTTAGGAAAGTAGATTAGGAAAGGATTCCTAACACAGGTTTAAAATCTGCAAAAATATATGCATGTTTACAAAAAACTTTCTCAAATAACAAAATACTATCTTCCCTATAATTTTTTTTTTCATTTATGACAGAAATTATGAGTCTTTTAGCAATCCCTCATTTGGGCTGCACATGTCAATAAACTGGCAAAGACCGCCCAATCATACCATATATCATGATAGTCATGTTCTTTAAGCACTGTCTGTAAAACCATGTCTCTTTAAATCAGAAAGAACACAAGCAAGAGTTCAACAACACAAATTTCCCACAACTAAATTTGAATTATTTTATTAAAAAGCATTTTTGCATCTCTATTAAGATTTACTTCCTGTAATAGTTTTGCATAAACGTGCAAAGCAAGCAGCAGTTTCTTTTTGTAAATGAAAATAGAGGCAATGAAATCAGATGTATGAGGAGACAAAGGGTCAAATTAACCATAAACAGACTGCCAGAAGAAATCTGATTAATTTTCAACTTGTTGGTAAGTGAATAAGGCCCCTTCATTCAACCAGTAGCCAAGACAGTGGCAGTAAAACTGCAATACCATAGGCAGACAAACACTCTGCATATGCATTTACATCGGTATGTGAGCACTGTGACACCAAAAGGGCAAAGATGTGCGTGGTTTAATGAAGAAGGGATCCAGGTAAAAACAAATTCTAATTAAAGAACAAAATAAGCACAAGTGACTGCAAATAGGCAGGATATCATGCCAAATGCATAAGAAGGATACTCACATATGAAACAATTATTAAAGACTAGCATCTACGTAGATGCAGGGATGATAACTAATAACTTGTGGAGGTTTTAATGAAAGAATTTGGTAATGTCTTTTTCTAAAACTCAGAACTGTTCTGTTTTGTCAGTATCTTAAGCACCCACATCATACCAGTCTCCAATTTCCTAAATTTTATCTCTATCTACACATATCTGCACATGTAATAAACTTCATGGCATTTTCCCATTAACATTTTTAACCATGAAAATTTTAAAATTTTCGCATCCAACCATTTCCAAAATGCCAAAGAATTACGTAGGTATCACTGCACAAACTCATAACAAGTCTGCTGAGAAAGGAAAACCCAAATTACTTCTAAAGTATCTCCTTAAAAACACTTGCCAAGAGCATCTTTCAAGCTAAATTAATCTAGCAAGTCAGCAAAGCTAACAAAAGGAACTTAAAACAGAGATGTTTCTTCCTCTCTTTACCCTAACCTGGTGCTGTCACCTGCACTACCAAATCCTAGTTCCTCAGTGACAGACAAGCTTGGGACACCAAGTCTCCTCAGTGATCCTTTTCTACTGGGAGAAGTAATGTAGCTTGGAGAGAACAAAATTCAGACACACAGAACTGCACATAAACCATCAAATGTGTAAAGTCTAAGGCATGAGGCAGGCAATAGGAAATCTGGGAGGGATGGTGTGGTAAAGGTGTGATCATCAGTATTAGTCCATTCAGATCTCTCTGGGGTTGCTGAACAAGTCGTTTTTATAGGACTCCCTGGTGAGTCTTTAAGGCCTGGTTGCGACACAAAGTTCCTCAGTCCCTTCGGTTTTTTAATCACATTGCAGTTTCTGATGATGATGAAGATTGTCTGCATCCCCTGTAGGGAGTTAGGGTTCAGTCTCTGGTGATCAAAAAGTCTCTGGATTTGCACTCTCTAGAAAACATTCCCTAGAAAACATATACAATGAACTCTTAATATCTTCTCAGTATAGTCAGCCCTTTCTGGGGAAAAAAGAATAATCAAACAGAATGAGCATCTTACAAATGCAACGAATTTTGGTGTATGGGCAAGGCAAGAATCCTAATACATCCCAGATCTTGGGATTTATCCATAGAATGTGTATCAGCTGTACATCACTCCAAAAAGGAATCACAGTAGGGGGAGGTTGCGTCTCTTCTTTAATATTATCCCCAAATCTGATGCATGGTGGCTTTTTAATCTATGTGTTGAGTAGTATTTGGGAGAAAAAAGTGGCAGAGTAAGAATATATTTCTACAGTATGTAACATGTTTTTGCAGAGAAATTTTTATGTAGGAAAATTCTGTTACCTTAATTTTTCTTTTGAAATACCTTACGTTTTGATTTGCTGTTCATTCAAGTGACTGAACGTTTCTTCTGAGAGCAGATTTAATAGGAAAAGAAAAGACAAAGGGTGAGGGGAAAAAAAGGAAAAGAGAGAGCTAATGAATATTATGTTTAGTATGCTGTCTGCTATTTAAGGCTTATGCTGCCACAACTCCAGTTAGCTGAGCACAGCAGTAGTTATGAGGAGTAATGAGTTTGCCAGACATTTTGAAATTCCTCTCCTGCTGTGTTCTGTCAGTTGAAAAAGAGGGAGACAGTGATGGCCAACCATTTAAACATAATGGATTGACCATAACTGGCACCTAAAGAACAATAAAGCAAAGACCAAATGGCAGGATCTGGCCAGCTAGCTTGTAAGTTCCCCGGATATGACAAGGATTGTTACATTTTAAGTTTTGTTTGAAAAGAAAAATGCAGCTATAGATTCAGAAGCTGGAAAACATTTAATTAGAAATAACCATATTCTACTGAAAAAACAGGATAATTTTTGACATAATAATGAATAATAAAGATGGCTACAAAATTTTTCCCTTTTTTCTGCCCAATTTAAAGTAGGGAGGTATTTCTTGATAATCTTGAGTAGTAGATAAGAAAAAGATGCATGCCAAATATATTTCTCCAGTCTAGTGATGTTCCTGTGAAAGACCAGATTTCCTTTTGCATTTCTCCTCAGAAAGATTGAAATCTGGATTTTTAAAAAACAAAGCAGATCTTCATAGCTGTCACCATGCTGCACAGTTAGAGTATTCATTATTTTCTGATAAAAGAGGGATTGGACATCTGATTTTCCACTCCAAAAGAATATACCTCTGCCAAGTTATTTAGATCAGATCTATATGAAAAATTTATCCTGCTAGAACTTTATTTTCAAAATAATATTTTAATATTCATAAGAAAGATGAAAAAAAAAATCTCAAACTCACAGCAAATAGCTTTTCAGTTCTACTATTTAGCTGGAGCAAGTCAGCCTGGAGTGAACTGTGAAGCTGTTCCCTATTCCAGTATAAACTAGAAGACTCAGCAAAGGAAGAGGTTTCCTTTTCTACTGCTAAGGAACCCAATCATTAGTTTATGGGGCTGAGCGAATCACCCCATGATTCTGCTACAGACAGCAGAGATAAAGGAAGGCACCTCTACACAATTATTTATTTCCCTAAAACGATGGATCAGACTAATTGTATCTATTTTTGTTTATATTTGTTATAAATGGAGTCTCAAGTGTTTAATTCTAAATTAAATATCCAGTTTTTAGACCCCTAAACTTTGTGCAAATCTTTTTTGCCATCAATGTAACTCATTTGGTTATTTTTCTATAAGTATTCTATTTTTAGTACTTTTGAAATAAAAAATACAAGGTGCTTTTCCCTAAAATTCAATTATTCATGATTCCAACAGTCCCTATTTTCAAAGGGCAGAACCTTTGACTAAATATATACAACTTGTATCATGTTATACAAATTAAGTTATGCAAAGCAAATAAAGGTAATATTGATCATGCCTGACAATGCACATCTCTACCTGTGATACAAGAAATAACAACCTT
>VYXC01010733.1:676426-785701 GCA_013397175.1 Platysteira castanea | reverse complement strand
TTTTTTTTTTTTTTTGTAGACCACAGCAGTGACTTGTTGCAAGGCATATTTGGACAATTGTAAGTTTACAGCACTACGAGCTGATCTGGGAGTGATTCCCCTACACACTGAATCTGCAATTCAGCCTTTCTGGAATTCACCAGAATACTGCTAGATGTTTTAGTTCACAGATCACTAGCTTGATGGAATCATTATCTTAAATGCCTAACTAATTTCATTTTATTTTTAAATATTAAAATTGATGGGGTAGATTTATTTCAAACTAAGAAAACAAGAATTGGGCATGCCAAGCTCAGAGCTTCATTTGCTTTGTCTCCATCAAGCATCCTGACTGTAGAACAGTTACGCAGAGAAGCCTCTGGACTGCCTGGGTAATGTATAAAGCTCCACCAGATTTACTTAAGGAAGGTAGTGCTGGATCACAGGGTGCAAGTGTCTGTGTCTGTTGCCCTGGTTTTTGCTAAAGCCTTCTGTTTTTAACCTTGGAGTCAGAAATTCTTTCTCACACAGTTTCATGTAAATAATAGCCAATGTTTACTTAAGGGTATTTTCTGTTTTTCATTCCTTTTGTGATGAGAGAACTTGGATGAGCACCTTTTCTCTCCAGTGGGATTGAGAAGGAAGTGACATGTCCTCCAATCCCTTGTGCAGTTGAGAATTGTATAAGACGTGATATATATAAATAATAAAAGTCTTTCCCCTCCTTTCTGCTGAACCTGGCAGGTGTGAAAGCATCTTTATTGTGTTTTCCCAGACACATGTGTCCAAAAGAAGCACAGAGAGGAAGAGTCAATTTAATGACTGAAATCTTCCCTTCCACACCCATTGAATGTAACTATATTCCCACTTTTGTCATACAAAGGGAACACATGGTTTTGTCACATTTCTTGGCAGACACACAGCTTGGTGTCACATCACATACCCAGGAGAGCTCATGCTGTGCACACAGCAGTGCAGGTGGTGCTTCCGTGGGCAGGAAGAAGGGAACTGCAGTTGTGTATTGGCCACATGTAAGCTCCCAGTGCTACAGCACTGAAGCAAATGCTGGCATCTGACTTCCCGAAATAATTCCCTGACTGCTTAACACACTAAGCACCACAGAAGGACCGCAGCTTTTACAGCTAGATAAGGAGAGCAGCTTACAGCAAGAATGGCAATAGGCTTAGGTACCATAATCCACAGCCATGGCTGTAGCCTAGACAGAGTTTTGTGAACTGCATATAAACCTATCCTGGTCTCACAGAGTGTTCTTGATATTCAAAACCATTTCCAAAAGTGCTTTTACATGTAGCTCTGTCACCTACTGTAATGGCTGAACTATATCATCTTTTCTGCTACATGATTATTTTTCATCCAGGATTCCTGGTATAGTTCATGCTCCTTGAATGGACAACACAGAAGTTAAGGCAGGGAACTTACAAGTGAAAAGTAGAAAAGACTAATCCACTTCAAATATAAAAAGGAATATTCTTGTTGAGATTTCTCCCTGGCTTTAATATTTGGCAATATTCTTATGGGGAAAATAATGAATTTTTAAATACTAATACTAACACTAACAAACACAATAAGGGGAAATAGGCTTATAACAATCATTCGCCAAAATATTTCAAACCATTTTTTCATACAAAGGCAATTGCCTATTTCATGGCTTTATTTTATCACTCAGAGAATCCTATCTCTTATTAAACAAGGGAATCTGGGGTATTTCCAGCAAAGGGAATCCAGGGTGTTTCCAGCAGTTGTAACCAGCCTGTTTACTTTGTATTTAAGCACAACCAAGTCCTTGAAGAAATAATTTTCTCTATTTGGAACAATAAGAAAGATACACTGGGTGTTAGAAGGATGTTGCCTTAGGATTTCTGCTTTTATATTTTTCAGATCCTGTTCTGCTTTAGTGTGTAACTCTAAAACTCCATACAGCCTGTTAGCTGCTGTTCTCCCATTCTGGTTAGACATAACAAATCCTCTCTAGGCCTGAAGCTCAAGAATACTTTGTTATCCCAGGTCCCGAAATATGTAAACTAAACCTCTAAAAAGGGGTAACAAACTTGGGTTAATGACATCATTACCTGAAACTGTAACTGGAGAATTAACTCTGATATGCAAATAGATCAAACTTATAAAAGTGTGAAAAACCTGTGACCTGTCATTCATTTTGGGCCTAGCCCTAGGTCTCTGTCTGCCCATAGTGTACCTCATTGAAGGCCCTTCAATAAATACCTGCTTTTATCCCCTTAATTTTGTCTAGCCTCTGTTTTTAGGTAGCCTCACCAAGGCATCAAGGAGGCCTGACCTTAATGCTCCAGTTTTTGAAAGCAAGTGTTTATGAGGTTAACCAAATTCGCAATTAGTTAAGAATTTTACAGTTAAATGAATGTTATGTCCATAGTCACATAGATGTCAGTGGTACAATAAACTCATATTGTCTAACTTAGCTGACAGGAGCTGGTTTATTCTAGGCTGGGGACTCAGTCCCTGTTCTAACATTGATTCTAATCATATTTGAAAGCAGTAAAGCTTTGGGTAGCTATCATTTTCCACAACTGCCAGAGTAGGGCTGATGTTTTCTTCTTAAAACTGAATAGGAAAGCAGCACGGCCTATGTTCTTAGGGTCTTCAGAGGGGCCTGACTTTCACTCTGGTCTTGCCTTTATTCTGATACATAACAGAATGCCACTCACTTGTCTGTGTTGCCATAGTCTGTCCAGAGTCTAGCATCATCAGGGAAATTCTAACCATAAATGCAAAAATTAATTCCAAATTGCTAAGCCTTGGGTGAGAGGATAAATCTTAGAGCATATTGACTGCATACTCAGTCATCTCACTACAGAAATATAATCTGGATCTTTATTCAGTTTCATCCATGAGAATTTTTCGCTATGGTACTGAAATGTGTCCACACAATAAAAAGTGTTTATTAAAAATCTATCTGAAATTCAATAGCAATAATTTTGTTGTCTGAACCAGGTTATCATCTTTCGCTTTGAAGCAGAGATAAAGGCAGATTTCTGAAAGATGTACATCACTGTCAAAAGATACAAGACAGAAAGTTCAGAAGAAGGGAATGATCCATGTGAAGCAGGAGACATAGGAGTCAGTTTCTTCCTCTATCACTAACTCTGTTTATGTCCTTAGACATACCAATAAGCTTTTTTTTCTATGTTGGTCTTCCTTCAAGGGTCAATAATATTTCCCTATCTCACAATATTTGACAGATAATCCACACAAGACTTTGAAGCATTTGGATACAAGGGTACTAGTATTAGTCTACAAAAGGGCATTCAATAGAGACTCAATGCCAGACTCCTATTAAGGGCTCCTCTTCAATGCCTTCACTCATGGCTTTTCATTTCCATCAGTTCAATCCCCACCCCTCACAGCTGCATAAAGTGCAGCCACCCAGTGATCAAGATCAAGACCAGCTTCCACACTGCAGTTCATACAACCAGCTAGACCAGTGCTGAAACCTTTTTATATTTTTTTGTCTCAAATTTCTCTTATATGTTTTTGTTTCTTTTCTTTCTTACTCCTCCTGCCACCTTTCTTCCCCATTTCTGATCCTGAATCATATTGAGTTGCCTCTTGTAACAAAGGTTTCTCAGTCTTCTCCTAATTGGCAAAACCCTCCCGAGAGGACGACTTTTTAGCATTTCAACATCTCATATTATTGCTGTGATCTTTTGCATAAGAGCTGCCAGACAAAAATGATTCAGGTTCAGTTTTCCAAATGAGATGACTAATGGGAGTAGACAATGGATCTGCAGATGGACCTGTTTGTCTCATTCTACCCCATGAATGTGCAGATATATCACCATTTAGATGACTGGCATTTTATGGGTTTTGCAGGAGTTATTTATAACAACTTTACACATTCAAACTAGAAAATAATCCTCCTATTTTCAAAACCATTATCTATTAGAGATTACATATCCTCAAAGTCATATTAAATCCTGGTGTTGGGTATAAAGACTTTTTCTAATTAATTCAATTTGGGTATGCAGATTTGGTTCTGTCTACATAATTTTTTCATATGGCATTTTTAATATTACCTCTTTTAAAAAGAGATTAGACTTCAGAAATTAAAATAAAAATCTATGTGAAAAAATAGGATGACATTGGTCTGCCTTTAACCCTAGCATCTACTTCTTCTGTAAGATAATGGCTGCTGAGCAGACTAAAGTTCTTAAGTTGAAATGTGACTGCATAAATCATGCAAAACAATTCAAAGTTTCTAGGCATCAAGAGGCTTGCAGGCTTGAGGTGTGATTGAAGAGTAATAATGTGCGTTTGTCAGTCAGTTAGCCTGGATCTGAAAAATAGACTAGCTGATTGAAGGACTTGACCTAATGATCTCATTCTTCCATCTTTACTCTGTCCTTCTTTCCAGTCCACTCTAGATTTTTGTTCCCCACTTTTCAGACAAAAATTTTCCTTCCATTCCACTTACATAAATGAATTTCACTCACTCTGTTAGTTTTGGTGAGATCACTCTTTATGGTACCCTTACTACTTTCAGTTGATCTGCCAGATCCAGCAATAAATAATAAAAATAACTTTGGCACAGAGATCACAGACTTTTTTTTCCAGACAATTCCACATTACTTAGATACAAATCTATTTAACTAGAACAGTAGCACTTTAGGTAAATATAGGCAATGTTTAAAAAATATATATTTACAGAAATACCAAGAAGCATGAAAAAAATACCCTACTTAAATATGACTATTTAGATTTATCTTGATTGCATCTGTGTTGGTTTTGCACAGCCTGGTTTTTGGTAGCTGAGGGGGCCCACAGAGGTGGCTTCTGTGAGAAGGTGCTGGGATATTCCACCATGTCCGGCAGAGCCAGTGGCTGATGGCTCTGAAGAGGGACATGGTGCTGGCCACAACTGGGCCAGTGAGAGCTGGTGGTAATGCCTCTGTGATAACAGATTTAAGAAACCAAAACAAGGAATTCTTCATTATATTTTCTCCCCTCTAACTAGTTGCAGAGGGGAGTGAGGGAGAGCCCTCTCGGGGGTGCCTGGCATTTGGCCAGTCTCAAACCACAACAGCATCATTTGATATAAAGTTTAGTGTTCTTTATATGTCTTAAATCATTCTCCATCTAGAAAAGATTACTATGGGTTTACCAGTACTTTTCCCAGACCATATCAATTATTGCACATTACAAATGTAAAATCTGTGTTAAAGGACTACTTGAGATTTTTTTTATGACCTACACTACATTGTGCTCGTCTTTTTCCAGCACAGAAAAAAATCTCCAAGCTTGGCACATGAAATAAACTATTTTCTTTGTTTCACACAAAATTCTGTATATTTCAAATGCAGGAAATGAACATTTAACATTCTAATAAACACTGGAAATAAAAGGTCATTTAAGGAACCAAAAATGCAATTTGCATTTCTTACACCTTTCATAAGTTACCTTATCCATAGTTGTCATCCTTGTCATGAGAGCAGAAGGATACTTTAATTTTTAAAAAAATTATGTGAATGGCAGTACAATAATTCACAGGTGATTTCAGATTTCACTGTTCTTGAAGAAAAATGCAGGTTTAATTTTGAATGGCAAACAGGGGAAATAATGAAGATGTATGATTTAATTTAGATATAACTGAAAATGGCTGCTAACTATTAGATGCTTTCCAAAAGTGCATTTCTTCTAAGCTGCTCTATCACAGAAAATAAAGAGATCACTTTACAATATCTTTCCATTATCTTTATTATCAATCATTTACCACGTGCTTTGGTTGTTTAAAATAAGAACAAAATCATTGAATGAGTCTTGCAAAAGATAATGCTGCTTGAAATTAAATGAATAGTTTTTCTTTATGTTATCATTTTCAGAGTGCAACGAACAACTGATTTATTTCAATATGTATTCATAAAGTAGTGCTGCAAGTTTGTAAACACTATTTCTCTGTCTTATGCCAATATTATATCTATGCTACTTCCCACACATGAAGGCATCCGTAAGGGGGAAAAAAATGTTTTACTTTACTTATTTTTATAGCTGATTTATTGTTTCTAAGGATTTAATCAAAGTTTCCCCTCAGAAGCCTAATTTTTGCAACCAATTTCCATCTTACCAGCTATTCTAAAATGCAACTAATCATCATAAGACCCAATTTTATGTTTAATTCTTTAGCTGAGAGAGGGATTTTTAAAGGGGAATATATCCAGTATGAAAAGGTTTACAAAAGTTTTGCACTCATTTATGCACTCCATTCAGGCTATAAGTGAAACTCTCAGTGCTGCTTGCTCAAGAGACTTTAACTCAATTCAAAAGCCCTTGACAAAATAGGCTACTGCATTTCAGGCTCAGTCAGCTTCAGGAGAAAACATCAGGGATAGGGACATGACAACATGGTCAATTAACATGACTTCAGCCTCTGCAATGCCATTAACTAAAATCAAGTGAACTAACACAATTAAACAGAAGAGCCTCTTTATCCATTCAAATATACCCCAAAGACTAAGAAAGATGATCCAATGCCTGCCAGATCTTTTCAGGGAAGACACAGTTAAAGCTTCATCTGAAGCACCATTGCATCTTTAGATACAGCCATGTATTCAAGTCAAACTAGAAATCAGTCCTAACCTTTGCATTTATTCTGTTTCTCTTGCATAGATGCCATGCAAATGCCTAACAGGAGTGGTGAAGCAGCATCCCTGTCCTTTTCTTCTGTGATCCATCCACACTGCACACTCAACAGGCTAGCACTGGTACAGAACCTGTACAGCTTGGTTTGCGTTTCCCCTACCTGTTAAAATGACCCCTGTTGCCCTGGTTTTTGCTAAGCCTTCTGTTTTTAACCTTGGAGTCAGATTCTTTCACACAGTTTCATGTAAATAATAGCCAATGTTTACTTAACAGTGTTTTCTGTTTTTCATTCCTTTTGTGATAAGAGAACTTTGATGAGCATCTTTCTTCTCCAGTGGGATTGAGAAGGAAGTGACACGTCCTCCAATCCCTTGTGGAGTTGGGACGTGTATAAAAATGTGACATATGTCAATAATAAAAATTATTCCCTCCTTTCTGCTGAACCTGGCAGGTGTAAGAGCGTCTTTATTGTGTCATCCCAGACACAGACCCCTTTCAGGAAGGACTTATTTGGAGTTTTTTTCCAACATTTACTTTGTCCATGTAGGACTATTCATCTTCTCTGACTGAATGTACATTTTCAGCTTTCTGACAAAGGGTGACATTGACATGCAAACCAAAAACATTATCATTCACTTTGGGAGCTTCTTTGACCATGACTGGTCATTCTACAAAAAGTTTATTGAGATATAAAAGCAAAAGTGAAATATTATTTTTTAAATGTATTGACATACCAAACACACAAAACTAATTTAATGCATCTTAAGTGGAAAAGTCTCATAAATTGTATAGACCATAAAGAATAAATCCTAGCAAATCTTAAATAAAAGAATAGAGACAAACACAAGAACTGCCTTGAGCTGTGGTTTGATAATGATACTGACAATGTTAAAAATAAAGTTGTCCAATTTAACAGATGATTAAAATAATGCAGATGGAAAGAGAGAAAAATGCAAATACTTTCACAGCACTAGGTAAATTCTCTAACTTATTAGATGTTAACATTCAGAACTTTTGCAAGGCTTCACTTAGGCAGAACTGTTATGGAAAAAAACTGTAGTTGCACAGTACATGTCAGGAAATACCTTTCTCACAGCTGCAGTCCAGAGCCTCCGGATCAACATCTATCACTTTTACCTGCACCACTTTGTTTACATACTGACATGAACTGAAGCTTCTAGTCAGGCACATAAAACAAGGCAAAACTTCCACATGATTTGTAACTACCAAGCTCTGTGCATGTCAGTGTGGAAAGTCATGAAACTATTACATGTTTTTACCCCTATCCTTTCAATTTTTTCTTCTCCCTGCCTTGTTGTTTATTGCATTCATTGTGACCCATTTTAGATTTGATCCTGACCTCTCCAAGGGAGAGACTGTTTTCTCCGGGTATTTTGCAGGGTGATTTTTTTCTTTTTTAAATCAAAATTTGTTTCAAATAATGTTTGAAAGAACTATTAATTGATTTGAATAATCAACATTAGCTCAACTTTATTGAATCAGAAAAAAATAACCACACTTTCTAAATAATCATTTTAAATTAGAATCTAAAAATATTTGGCAAATAATTTGACCAGCTTAAGTATCCTGAAATTTTTCTCAAAATTCTCCTGGAGGAGTGTCATAGACAAACTGTGGTAAATGCTGTCTGTTGTATCTCAGATTTTTTCCATCATGGAGACAGTAGGATTTTATAGACCTGTAATGGCTGTCAGCCATTCAGGTATGGATTACACCTCTTTCCTATTAAGATCCTTATGTTGTTTCTGGGTGATAATCATTGCTGTCAGTCATGATACTCTCTGTAATTTCACGGTTTTCATAACCATGAGAAACAATAAAACAGCAGCTCTCCATTCTCACTATTCTAAATTTCTCCCTCAAGTCTCCTTTCAATTCAAAATAAAATTAAGAAAAATATTTATTTTAGCAGTATTTGACCTTCCAGCATATTGCATTCAATGGGAGTATGAACCACACAGCAATCAGACAATACCAGCTCAACAAAAACTAATTTTTTTGTCAATAATATAAAAAATTATATTGTCTGTGGGGATTTGCACAAGACTGTCATGGCTATTCAGAAAAATTTAGCTTACTGCCACAGAAGGAACTGCTCAACCTGGAGAAGATATAATTTCATGGGGAACAAGAACGCCAGAACCTACAAGGAGGGCATCAGGAATGGTTCTTCACAGAGAATGAAGAAGCATGGTGGGAGGATGACATGGACATAAGTTGGAACAACAGAGGTTCAGACTAAATGTAAGGAAAAGAAAATTTTACCATGAAAGGAGCTAAGCAATGAACCAGTTTGGGCAGAGAGTTCAGGTAGTCTCTTTCCTTGGAGATTTTGAAGACTGGATAAAGCCAGTACTTGTGCTGAACTCATAGTTAACCATGAAGAGAAGACCCCTTCTGTTCTGAATTTTGCAATGATCCTTTAATCCTACACCTAACAGAAATGTGGAATATGATAATGGGTTATTTGTGTGGTTGCATTGCACTTAGAATTGTACAGAGATACACTGAACACAGTCTTTGTTTTATCCATAGAGAACTATTACTGCCAGTATATAGGCAGAAGAATTCAGCTGATTTAGTGGTTTGCACAATACTTAATACAGTAGGGGACCAGGCTGGGGGAGTTTAAGTGCTCAAGTAGCACAGATCACAAAAAATGGTATTAAGCATACAGTACCAAGTATTTAAGCATTATGACTTACTTGCAATAAGACAGGGCATGCATTCATTTTAAATATATTATTAATCAAAAATATTTCACCATGTATTTACACATATTTCTGTATGCTCTTATACACCTACACATACAGCAACATACAGCATATTATGAAGACATAAAGTAATTGAAGTAACTACGTATAACCAACAATACAGTCACACAATATCAACATACACATGAAGCTAGAATTTCAACCTTGACTTCACTGGACAGAATTAGCATAAACAGCATTTGCAGAAAGTGTCAACACTGTTGAAAGCTATGTCATAAACCTGGTTATCATTTCTTTTCAGGCTGCAGAGGAAAACCTCTTCAGCATCTTCCTCATATGCACTTATCCATGTTGCCATGTTTTGGTGAACAAGAAGGACACACACCCTTCTCTGTGAGTGTGTGAATAATTTCTCTTGGTACCTATGGGTACCGATACAGAAATAATAACTGGAAAAGAGCAGGCTGAAGAGATTTAAAGGACATGTTGAGACATAGCATGTGACAGCCTCTAAAGAACTGGTGTGCTCCAGGGACCAGATATCCTACAAGAAATGATGATCTGAGAAAGCCAAGAGTTGGACAAATCTGCGCAAGGGCTGTAACGCACAGTGGGATCAACAACAGACTGTGTCTCTTGAACCACTTCCAGAGAGGTAATAACTGCAAAAACTAGAGGACTGTGCATACACCTTATAAAAGAAGGGACCTTAAGGGACTTTCCAAATACCTATGTATAAACCATTGATCCAGCAGATTGCAAACATTCAAAGTAGCTGGAATCTGAGATTCCAGCCTACTGCCCTGCAGAAAATGCAGCAGGAAGCTAAAATTACTCAATTTATCTCAAATAAAGGCAGCAATGAAATTTAAGTATCTTGAATTCACTGTGACTGGTAATGCCTAAGAGCATATTTTAAGAAATGTTACTTTTGTTTCAGATTTTCTTCATAGGTTACTTAAGTCTAACAGCACCCACAAAAAGGGAAAACATTCTTCAACATCTTGATATTGAATGCAGAATTTTGTCTTGCCCTGGATGTCTTCTTTTACTTACTGTTCCCATAGGCACAAATTGCTATTTTGCTTTACTCTCTGATTTTATATTATTTCTGTGATTTGCAATGTACTGCAATTTCATTTGCAGTCTATACTATCTTTCTAGGGAGATCAATTAAAGATAACAAGACAAATTCTTGATTATATTCAGGGAGTCAATTTTAATATTAGTTACAAGAGGGGATTGTAATCTTATCAAGGATAGAATCTCTCCAGTTTTGCTTTTGCTTACTGGGAGGTTTGAGCATAGTTATTCAAACCAATATGATATGGAATATAAGCAAAGTCCAATTTAACAGTGTTCCATCATATAAATTAAATAAATAACAGTGTAATGATGAGAAGTCAAAGCTAAAATAAAGCTGCCCAGAAATGCAGGGACATTTCTGATGACGTATTCTAAGGCAATGAATCTCAAAGCCAGTGCAGAGTGCAAGGGAAGTATCAAATTAATACCAATTTCAGAGAAAAATACAACCTCTTACTGTATTCAGAATGACTTTAGATCATCTTGATATTCAAAAGACAGCAGAGTATCCTTGAAAGAGAACAGAGGTAGTTTGACTCCACTAACTGCTGCCTTCAGTGAATAAGGAAACATCGGGTACCTCCTTTTCATAAAGGATTTCATGAATTGTTAATATCAGAATACTGATTATGAGGTGGGTGTGAGATCTTGTCTTACTGAAAATCAGAACTAATATCAGAATGTATCATTTTAGATATCTAACTTGAGGCTTTTGTAAATAAACTGTTGAGATACATAGGTTATATTTCTATTAAGCTTTCATTTTGCATACATACCTGAGGCACTGAAAGTCCAAAGTGTTTGCTGTTGAACAGATGTAGACATTTTAGGTCAGCTGAAATTAGTCAAATATTTTGCAAACGAACATATTGGTGTGAATAGAATTTAAATAGTAATTTAGCAACTTTCAAAATATTTTGCTAGTCATTATTTGCTCATAAGTCTAGGTAAAGAGGCCTGAGAGAGGATGGAGTCATTTCACGTACTCTGGAGGCCTTAGCCATACAAGACTGATCCCATTTAAGTTAATGCAACTACCCTGACGTATAAAGGTGCACCAGAGTGTAGTACTGTCTCTGGTTCAACACAGCTTTTGATTTCTGCTTGCTCTTCACTGCACAAGACCTAGTTCAGCTCATTTGAAATAAATTTATGAACAACAATATTTAATTATTTGGAAGATTAGGCAAGAAGTAAAAAACATAACATTTTGTCTTGCTTTCCTTACATTTTTGTAAGAATGTGACTGACCTTAAAGCAAAGAAGGCTAAGTGTCCTGAGCTTCATTAGGAAGAGTATTGCCTCAAGAGGGTCAAGACATGTGATCCCTCCCCTCTTTTCAGCACTGGGGAGGCCATACCTGGAGCACTGGATCCATTTCTGGTTTCCCCAGTACAAGAATACACGCTGAAGACCATTCACCAAAAGGCCAGAGAGAAGATTTAGAGGCTAAAGCACCCTTCATATGAATAGAACTGTACTGAGCCTGAAGAAGACTCGGGGTAACCCCATCAAAGTGCGTGAATATCTGAATTGAGGCAGGAAAAGAGACAAGGCCGGGCTATTTTTAGTGACAGAAAAATGTCTGTCACAGGTGATCTGTGACAGAACAGGAGTCAACAGACACTGAAGGCTTCATCTGAGCTGTGAGGGTGATGCAGCACTGCACAGGTTGCACATTCTACATCCTTGGAGATATTTAAAAGCCATCTGGGCCTGGTCCTGGAGAGCCTGCTTTTGTGACCCTGCTTGAACAGGGGTTGGACAAGATGACTTGCAGAGATCCCTCTCAACCTCAATGATTTGGTGATTCTGATTCTGTGGCTCTTATATCTCACATTCCTTTTGGAAAATATCAGAAATATTGTCTTTGGTTTGCTCCAGCAGGAGCAGAGCCTAGACCTGTGTGGGCAGGGCTGAATTGCTGTTTTATACCACCCACTGCACAGTTGGGGACGTGGCTTTGGGGGAATTAAAAGCAACCTCAGGACAGAAGTGCACTGTTTTGTTCTACTGCTTCCTTGGGACAGCTGCCAAGAGCAGCACTGAGGACTCTGTACCTCTCCTGCTGCTGCCCTTCCTGTCCCTCAGAGAAAGCAGCTCCAGCCAGAGAACACATCTGAGCCATGGCACATGTCCAAAGAGCAACTCCTTGGGATGGTGAACTCCCTTTGTGTGTAAAACACCTTCTCTTTTGTCTGCTTTGGGCCTTAATATTTTTGCTGTGTGTTTTACTGTGTGTTTCTTATTCCATTGCTATTTGTTTTCAGTAAATTGTTATCTCAACCCAGAGTCTCTGCCCTCTGTCTCTCTCACCAGAAGCGAACTGGGGGAAGGGGACAGGCATATTTGGAGTTTAATTCCCAGCTGGTTTTTTTAACCACCACAGGTATAGAAGGGCTTTCAAGACCAGTTTTGGCAAATACGGTTTTATGAAACCAGGGGAGTGGCAGGAATGAAAAAACAGGAGACACAAGGAACTGAGCTCACAGTTCAGCACTACCATCCTCATGTGGGCCTGCAAAGCCCAAGTTCAGCTGGATCCCACCACACAGGTGCAACTTGACCTTTTAGGAGTTCATGATGCTGCAAGGTCTGCATTCACTGAGCACCACTTCTATGACCTGGGCCAACCTGAAAGTCTAGTATGCACTGTAGGCCACAGGTAGCCTCACATTCATCTGAAAAGACATCCACAGGGCCAGCTGGGGGCATGTGCATCCGTGTCAGCACAGTTCTTTATAAAAGTCTTTGGGCCCAATTTTTAGAAGCATTTAGGGGTTTTTTAGCTGATCAAACTCCAGGTGGCCCTAACCAGATTTGAATGAGCTGCTGTGAAGGCATCCAGGATCCACCACAGTGGAGAGTGAGAGAAGTGGAAGGACTAAGGAGCTGGATTTGACAGCACCAAGGCTGATAACTTATCCCACTGTGCATCTCACATGAAATTAGGCTTCTCAGACTCTCTTCCCATTTATGGCACCTCTTTCAGACACAGCTGGTGTCACTTGACTGTTTATGCAGATGTTCCAGCTGTTAAGGACTTTTTAATCTGGCCCTTCTGCTACAAGGTTTACAGGATGGAAAGCGTTAGGCAATTTATGTGAATTATATATCATTCACAAACTAGATGTTTCCAGCTTCTGTAATAGTCCATCTTCAAGGCCTCAAGGCTGGAGCTAGTGCTCTAAGCAGCTAATCAGTAGGGAAAGTTGCAGCAGTGCTTTGGATGCTGTGAAGCTGCCAGTTGCAAGAGACTACACACGTAACTGAATGGGACACCTGGGAGGTTGGGCTGTAGTTATAGCTGTGAAAACAGCAGCCGTGCCAATACTATGAATCTAAGCACCAATCTGTTGTTTTGGGAGCCTGAATTATTTTGAAAGACCTAGCAAATGACTGTCGAGGAGACTTAGAGCTACAGCTATAACTTGTGATGGGATGTTTCACAGGTACTTTCTTAGGTCCTGAGGTAGTCGCATCAGTTCAGGTCCACACAAATACGTGTATTTACTTTCTCAAAATAGGATGGTCGCTTGGACTAACTGCACCAACTGGTACAGTTGGTGACTGGGAGAAATTCAATTAGGAAAACGTTAGCTTTTCTGCTCACAGTAGTGCAGGGTGGATATCCCAAAACTCCAACACCCCTTAGTGACTTATGAAAATTGGACTTCAGGTTCCCAAGTCATTTTATACTGGCATTTCACATCTCTGTCTGAATTTCTTGAACAAAAATAATTACTATTGCACCAGTAAGGAGTAGAAAGCAATGGTGAAGTTAAATATGGTACATTCAGGGTTTATGTTCCCATGAAACATCTGTCTCATAAATATGAGTCTCTCACTTGGCCAAGCAAAGACAGAAAAAATCTTATTTAAAGCAGCACTGTTGAAAAAACCATTTTCTCATTACATAGAGTGTTGAACATTACCTTCTAATGCTTGCATTTCTCCTAATTGTAGTAAAACTAATTTTAAAGTTGTAGCAGTATTTAATGAAAAAACAGTATAAAATTTTTCTAACCCACAACAAAAAGAGTTCTGCCTACCTACTGTCCTGTTCCATCTGATGTATTTTAAACTAGCTTTGAGATGACACTGAATGTTCCAAATATATTTAGCAATGTTAAATACAAATTACGGGTCGGCAGGGCTAGCTATAAAGCATAAGGCTTACTGACACTTTTTTTCCTTCATAAAATGAGACTTGTAATTCAATTATGTACTCATAGGGGGAGAAAATGGTGCATGTTCCAGCCAGCAGCTCCCATTGTCCACATGTGCATTCTCACATCAAACAGATCTAATAATTCCTTGTTAAAGTCATCATTTCCCATTAGATGAGCAACTGTGGCTGGTAAAAGGTAATGGTTACAGTGTGTTACACAATTAACACAGTGTGAAATGAACTGAAATATGTTTTCTAAAGATGATTTTCAATGGAAATGGAGTATTTGGACTGTATATATCAAAAATACACACCCAAATGTGGATTGTACTGAATATCTTTTGCGAAACTGACAGTGTGCTCAGTCACAGCAGCTCTTACACTACAAATAAAATTAGTATGCTGTCAAAAGCATAGCAAACATTCTTTAGAGCTATGAAAGAGAAAACTTGCATTA
Organism: Platysteira castanea; assembly: GCA_013397175.1. Lineage (NCBI taxonomy): Eukaryota > Metazoa > Chordata > Aves > Passeriformes > Platysteira > Platysteira castanea. Next base: position 770,643 of record VYXC01010733.1, on the reverse strand, counting down.
GAAGAAAATCACTTGAAGTTGCCTGGAAATACATAAATGATGGAAATATTTTCAGGCTTTGTAATGGTTTCTGCCACAAAATGTACTAAAAATTCAGATAATCAGAAGGACTGCAATACATAATAGACAGCAAGTTTAGTGTAATTAGAATGAAGTCAGAAAAGAAAATTTTATGAGTCTGGGGATAAAAAAAGAAAAACAAAAAAAGAAACTAAGAAACTCATAAGCGAGAAGTTTACTGTGTTTTCTACATTATATGTTCCAAATTGCCTCAGAATAACTCAAGTAGTCAGTGAACCACAATATCCAGCAGTTCTGAGGTTCAGAAGTTGCTTATCAATTCATGCAGTTTTTGTCTCTCGATAAACAGAGCAGGTTTGGTAGCAGATATCTGATCTGAATTTAAAAAAACAAAAATCCATACCTACTTTCATGTAGTAGAGCATTTTTACTACCCGTAGGCTAAATGCAATTCTGTGGAATTTAGTGCAATGAAACCATTTAATATCTCACCTGGGTAATGACACACTGCTGGAATTTGATAGAAGGTGCTCCAGAAGATAATGTTGTGAGATTTGTTCTTCAAGGGCATAAATCATTACCAAAACTAGCTGATACTCTAGAGCCATTTAGACAGGTCTGTGTGGCACTGTGTCCCTGCTAGCAATTCTTGCTTCTCAAATGGATTTATTGGTATAAGGCAGGCTGACCAGGTTAGAGCACTGGGAAGGTTAATGTACAAGTGGTAGCCTCTGACCATTTAGACAATTCCCGAAGTACTATCATGTTGAAAAGAGCAAATGTCGAACTCTCAGATGGCCCTAAAGAATCTTTGGTGTTACAAAGACCCACGTTAGAATCATAAAATCACAAAATGGCTTGGGCTAGAATAGAATCATAGAATCACAGAATCATAGAATCATAGAATCATAGAATCATAGAATCATAGAATCATAGAATCATAGAATCATAGAATCATAGAATCATAGAATCATAGAATCATAGAATCATAGAATCATAGAATCATAGAATCATAGAATCATAGAATCATAGAATCATAGAATCATAGAATCATAGAATCATAGAATCATAGAATCATAGAATCATAGAATCATAGAATCATAGAATCATAGAATCATAGAATCATAGAATCATAGAATCATAGAATCATAGAATCATAGAATCATAGAATCATAGAATCATAGAATCATAGAATCATAGAATCATAGAATCATAGAATCATAGAATCATAGAATCATAGAATCATAGAATCATAGAATCATAGAATCATAGAATCATAGAATCATAGAATCATAGAATCATAGAATCATAGAATCATAGAATCATAGAATCATAGAATCATAGAATCATAGAATCATAGAATCATAGAATCATAGAATCATAGAATCATAGAATCATAGAATCATAGAATCATAGAATCATAGAATCATAGAATCATAGAATATGCTGAGTTGGAGAAGATCTCTCAGGATCAACTCCTGGCCCTTTGCAGAACACCACAAGAATCCCACCATGTGCCTGAGACCATCGTCCAAATTCTTCTCGAACTTAGACAGACTTGGTGCTGTGACCACTTCTCTGGGGAGCCTGTTTAATCACCCTCTGGGTGAAAAAAATTTTCCTGATATTCAGCCTAAACCTTCTCTGACTCAGCTTGATTACAAGAGTAGAAAATCTCAAGACACGTCTAATAATGCTGTTGTGGTGAAGTGTGAGGTTCCTATCATAGATTCATAGAATCACAGAATCATCATAGAACCATAGAATGGTCTGGGTTGGAAGTGACCTTAAAGAACATCTAGTTTCAAGCCCCCTGAAATGAGCAGGGACAGCTTTCACTAGACCAGTCTGCTCAGAGCCCCATTTAACCTGGCTTACAACACTTCCAAGGATGAGGCATCAACAACTCTGGCCTACCTGGCCTCACTACCTTCACATTAAAGAATTTCTTCCTAATATCTAATCTAAACGTGTTCTTTTGGTTTGAAGCCATTCCTCCTTGTCCTGTCACTCCATGCCCTTGTAAATAGCCTCCTTCCGTCTTTCTTGTAGGCTCCCTTCAGATGCTGGAAGACTGCAATTAGGTCACCTTGGAGCCTTCTATTTCCAGGCTGAACAATCCTGATTCTCTCAACCTTTCTTCTTAGAAGAGGTGCTCCATGCCTCTAATCATCTTGGTGGTCCTCCTCTGGGCTCTCTCCAACAGGTCCATGTCCTTCCTCTGCTGGGCACCCCAGAGCTGATGCAGCACTGCAGGTGGGGTCTCATCAGAGCAGAGCAGAGGGGCAAAAATCCCCTCCCTTGCCCTGCTGGCCATGGACGCAGCCCACCATATGGTTAGCCAGGTGCAAAGATATGGCTAAGCTCTCAGAAAAGGACTTCAAACACTGACACATACTACGTTATAGAAAATCTGGCTGAATCTTGAACACAGGCAATATTCTGCAGATTCCTCGCAAAAAAATCCAAAGTTCAGCTTCCAGCCAGGATGAGATCAGGCCATTAGTAATTAAGTTACATAAAAAGAAAAAAAAGTGATACACCTATATGTGTCTTCCTTTTGGGGCAGAAGGACCTCTCAGGTGAAGAGATACAGAAGCTAGATGTGGAAAACAAAAATACTTAAAACCAAGGGTTTATCTATACTCCATAATGGATTACAGTGCAGTAATCCCCTGTGTAACTACTGGAACAGAATGGCAGGTTTTATTTTCTATTTTTCTATGTTGCTCTCATGCTAGATTTCTTTTTCATAATTATTCTATTGCTCTTCTCTTGAGTGTTGCTTTGCCATAGACCACTGTGCTTGTCCTTGAGGCTTTCATTTTACAAGCCTACAAGATATCAGGTGTTCGATGAGACCAGTTCAGTTCAGAGAATAATTAAGAAATACACATTTTATCCTATTAACAGGATACAGTAGCACTGAGATAGTGTTGAGGCACTAGGCAGTATCTCCTTTTCCTTGTCTTTCTCCCTAACCTTCCTTTTTATATTCCATAATGCACACCTCGAAACTCCCATCTCCATTTAACTAGTTTTTGGGACAGGGACTGTCAGCAGAGTGGCTGAGATCATATATCCCATTATGCAAATAGTAAGTAATAAATGGCAATCAATAAATAAATAACCATATGGCAAACGTCAAAAAACAATAGTTCCATTCCTCCATTTGCAATCCTTTGAAGGGACACAACTTTTTGTAGGACTGTTCCTTTTGCATTATCAAGATCACACTCTGTGTTCCCTGGGAATGGGATGAAGAGGTGTTTAGTTTCAAAGATAAAGAAGAAAATTCGCCACTAAAACATCCATGGCTAGATCTTGTTTCTCAACAATAAGGAAAGATTTATTCAGCTGTCTTGTCTCTTTGAGAAGATTCAGTTATGTCAGTCTATGAAACAGTTGCAACTTTATATATAGGCTGTGATGCCTTCGGTTGTAGTAGTATCTACTAAAATCATGACAGAAAATCCAGAGACTCCAAAGCGAATCTTATCACAGATTTCAGTGGGCTTGAGGTTGGATATCACATGAACACTCTGATATGCATTTGAGACTGTTCTAAAACTGAGTACTTCAAGTAATGTCAGTGTTTTCATACAAGCAAGGAATGTCAGAAATTATGGGCCAAAACTTGTCCTAATATGAATACTCAGAAGACTTGATTCCATCATAGTAAATTTGACCTTGTAACTATGCCCTCTGTGAAAATGGTGTAGTGTGACTTGCCTGAACAGTGAAATGCTGGAGCATGATATCTCCTTCTATAGTTGAAAATACACACAAAAGAAAACATCTGCTCTTACAAATCAAACACACTGTAACCCTTTGCAGATGATGTCCAGATAGGTTACTTCAGATCATTGGCAGACAGAGTTTACAGCCAAATCTCTTAGAAACCAGCAATTTATTTTCAGTCCACAGACCTTCAAAACTACTCTTCTTGACTCAGATTGTCCGTACATGATTTTTCAATACACTAAGGGCATTTGATAGTTCAAACTTACAAAGAAGAAATTGGCAATAATGATGCTCTTCAATAGCTCTTTTCAGAAACTTCAAAACAATGACCTGTAATTGTAGATGAAAAAAATATTGTCATGTCTCAGCAGAATAGCTTTTCTTCAAGTGGAATATGTGCAATAAAAAGCCCTTACATAATTGTCTAGAGTAGTGGTGAAGGGGACAGAGGGAAGTGTGAGGTCCTTCACACAGGTCATGCAGAAATATCTTTAGGCAGGAAAAGGAGGCAGATCTATCTTCTTGCTTTGAACCGCAGGAAGCAGTGTTAGTGAGAAGAGACCACATGGACACATGAGCTGATGCAGTTCCACATGGAAAAGCTGTTCCGCAGTTGTTGCCTCCTCCCAGAAGCATAGTCCTTGGAAAGCAGAGGTTCAACACTGTCTCCTAGTTAGGCTGATGTTATATGGGACTAATAACATCAGAAATATAAGTGAAGAGTGGAAAGACCCTCTTCTGACAGAATTTCTGCAGGAAACAAGTTAATTTATGCCTATCAGGCTGTTAAGCAATTGAGAATAACTGGTATTTTAGTTCCAGTACTGAACAACACTGCAAATAAATTTTGAGTATATCGATTAATCAGTGAACAAGTAAATAGAGAGAGAGACTCTTTCCTCCACTGCAATGTAAATGGTCTTTCATTTGTTTTTTGATTAAGCTATAGAGGTTAGATTCATGGGAGAACAAATGCACCTTGAAGTCCATCAAGCTTGTCCTTATGATACTGAACCCAAAATTTCATGCTATTCTTTCCTAGCTGACTGACTAAACAGTCTCCTTGAATGGCTAGATCTCCCTCCCCAAAAAAACTTAGGCCAAAATTGCCCTTGTTAAGTTGCTGTCTATCAGGAAAGGAGGTAAAGCCTACACTTCTTACAATTTCAAACAGTAAAACTCCAGAATACTTGAAACCTTCTATTCTGCTTAAGTGCTGAAAAATTAATACCTAACATATGCTTAAGACTTACATTTTTCTCTTCTTGAAACCTTGGAGATGTTCAGAATGGTAGGTTGTTCAGAGCACATAAAACAGAAGAGAAATCATACCCTTAGAGAATGCAGATAAGACTGGACAATTTGGGAGAGTAGGGAACACTGAATTTGAAACTAGAATACATGTCTTCCACATTCTAAGAAAGTGGTGTAACCAGATGGTTCTCATAGAAATGGTGAGGATGAAATCTTTGTGTTTTAAAAGGGAAACCTTTTTTCGTTGCTTTGAAGGAAATACAAGATTGAGGACTGATTCAATTTATACTGCAGCTGTCATGAGATCTGATTCAAAGAAGAAGACATGTCTGAGTGTTTGGAGACAACAATCCAGGAGAAGAAGAAGCAGAAAACTTCTTTTACCAGCAAACTGCAGAAACTAGACTGGTGTTAAATGAAATCACTTCCTCAGTTCGAGTCCAGGATCCACAAATTTGTTCATGTACTTTTTTACAGCCATGTGTGAGCTGACTTCAGTTATCCTATGAACTTACTCCCCTTCAGCCTGCAAGCTGTGCAGATTTATCACCCCAGTGATGTTCTCACATTTAAACCCATCACAGAGGTCTATTAGCATAGAAGAGTGTGTTAATACAGCTTCCTCTTCATATCCATTTTGATCAGAGCACTGACAAAGTCTCGGCCTGCAAGTAATCAAAGATACCTGGACCTTTGTTTTCACACTCTACATGTTCTGATAGCCACATTAGAATCAGAGGTAAACAGAGAGCTGACAGCTAATAGTAAAACAGTGTAAAGAGTAGACATAGGTCAGTTTTGTTTTACAAAGATTTGTAATTAAATTTTTATAAAGAAAGATCAAATTCAGATTAAAACTTAATGATGAAAATTTAATGATGAGAAAACTGAAATAGTATTTAGAGATCTAAAGTCCTTGTTTTGACAAGAGGAAACCATTAACATATCTTAAACATGTGATGTCCATTAAACTGTGGGAGCCTGTCTTAGAGTTATACAAAAGTCATTTTCCCAAACTGGAACCTCTGATCTAGGCAAAGTTTTTATTTGTAACACATACATACTAAGAGGCCAGAGGAAACAGGTACTTCTAATATATTAAAAAATGTCAGCATAAATCCCAAAGAAACTATGAACAGCATTCTCCAAGGAATTACTTCACTCATTAATACGAGAAGGAATTAGGGCCTTATTAATTGTCACTGGTTTAAAGAGAAATACTTTTCTGCCTTGATTTTACACGCAAGAATCTACTTAAAGTTTATGACCTTTCTTCCTTCCAATAGCAGATAAATAATAAAAATAACTCATTCCCTCAACACATTAAAGGTATCTCTTCTGGTGAATAATTTGTTGAGTCTTCTGTTTAGTCCCCAGTTAATCATTTCTTTAAACTTGTGTGATTGTAGTCTAAAAACTGTAACAGTAAAAATGCCATCTTGGTTACTCTGACAGTGTTAAGACTCCACCTGTGCCATCTTGCAATGATTTACAACATCGTTAAAGACTACAAAGTCTATGAAGAGCTGATGTAACTTTGAAAGGAAAAAAGGGGGAGGAGAGAAGTGCTCTATTGAATACCAAAATTATCTTGATAAACTGGGGGATTGGTCTGAAATCAATAACAAGAAATTCAATAGAGACAAGTGCAGGGTACTACACCTGGGGCTTGTCTGCACAAACAGATCAGTACAGCAAACTAAAGCATGAATTTACAGTACACTTGCTGCTGCATACTAACATTTCATCCTGACACATTGCTAAGCAGTAAGTATAGCTCTCTGTGATGTCTTCTGCTTCACATTTTGCACAGAGCCAGCATTAGTGCAGGCTATAAGTATCCACAGGGGAAGCTGGCATGGAGCAGCTAGTGTGCTGTAAATTTACACCCTATCTTACTGAAATTTTGATAGTTTAAATTCTACCACAGGCAGAAAAAAACATCAAATGCACAAACAGAAAATGTTGAATTACAGGTTAGACAACATAACTGCATAAGCTAGTTGTAGTCAGCATAGTCAATCATAAATGATGAAAAATAACTATGATATTGGTATTACATAGAACACTGTTACTAGTACATAGAAAGAAACAGAAAAGAATTATTCAGATTCTGCTTTTCTCACTGTTGACAAGATATAAGCCAGAATAGTCTCTTTTCTTTGGAGTTCCACACTTGAAAGGGTACGAGAGTTTTAGAGTAGTCAGAGGAATGCAGTCAAACATGCTATACGAACCAAGACTGCCAAATCCAAAAAAAATGATGACTGATGGCTGAGTAGGGGAACAGTCTTCAAAGATGTAAAATAATGCTATAAGAGAACTTCGGGGTTATTTTTTCAAGTCCAAGGAGACTTGGAAGAAAATAATTGTTTCATTTGTGATAATCCATACCAGCAGTTTGGAAGTGTTGGTGTATACCATCCTGAGGGGTACAAGAACAAGGGCAACAATGGAAACAAGGGGAAAATGGGTTTATTACTCTCATTTCTAACATCAAGACATGTTCTAGGCATGACTGCAAGAATTGCAGTTAAGAAAGCGAAAGTGAGAGACTTCAAGATTAGCTTCCTTTGAGAAAAGAGCACAAGAACATATGGTTTGAGAACTACTGAGTTTGGAGACTATTTACCTTGAAAGAACAAGAAATCAACCACACTGGAGGATCCTAAAAAGTATTCACAGACAAACACCTTTCCATGTCATCTAAGCATTCTTGAGCCCTTCTCTGGGCAGAAGTTCAGACTTAAACACCTTTGCAATTCCCTTTAATTTCTTCTTAAACCTATAGCAACCATGCTAAAATATAAACCTTCTAGTGGTGTGTACTTGGTTTAAATATATTCTTTGCAATTAGCTACGGAGCAGCAACACCTTTTGAGGGAAGCCTGACAGCAAGTTACTGGGGCTCTAATATTATATATGATCATTTACCACCTATTTTTCAGTTTCCCATCTAACTTATCTTCCTCATCTTCATTAGAAGTAAAAAGAAATTTTAGTGTTATACTTCTCATCATTGAAAAGAAAAATAAGTATGATAATTACAATATATGCAAATCATGCTTATATTTATGTGTTCTTTTATTATTCATTTACATTTGCTTAATTAACTGTCATGGTATGTGCCTCCTAGTTATCCATATATAATTTTTATTATTGAAGGTGTTCTATACTGAATTTACAGCTTGCATGTTATAGCAGGTTCAACCCATCTTATACTAGGACCCAGCTAGCCTAAAAAATAGCTAAGCTTTTTTTAGGAAGAAAAATGGCTTCATTTCTCTTCCACAAAGACAGCACACAGAAATGATCTTAAACTGAGAGACAAAAAATCAGTTGTTGCTTGAAAAAGAGAGGAGAGTAAATTTAAAGTATGCCAACTGGATAAACTACTTCTGGAAATTTACAAATTCAAAAGGTCAAAGGGGAAATTACAGTTACAGAAACTTAGTTGCCTTCCCTTGACAACTAGCTGTCAGATAGTCAGATATAAGAGTGGCAAAAGGAATCCAGTGTAAAGCCTTTTTAAAAATAATGTTAATAATATCTGGGGGAGAGTAAGACAAAGTGAAAAGAATAGAGTAAGACTGCAGGCTGGCAATTGCAGCTGTGTATTAGCCTTCTATCTAGAAAGATACAAGGAGTAGCAGGAAACTAACTGGAAATAGTGTGTATTTCCTAGCAGTGATATGAAATTTTATTACTGATTTGGTCTACCACCAAGCTAATCACTTTGCCTTTAGTGATATTTAGACACAGGCAATAACTTTTTTTATATTAGTTCCCATCCCTATGAATAAAGTAACTACTTATTTTTTTAATGCATACTTAAATCTTTACCCAAGTATTAGTTACGACTACCACTTGTTACTTAGTACTTCTAAATGAGTTTATGCAATCACCTCATTAGCTCAATTTTTAATGGAATACATAATTATATATTTCATCCCCTCCTATCTGTAAACACATCGGTGAGCACTACTCACATCTGATCTGAAGCAGACAAAAAGACTTCAAATCAAACATAGAGTAAGAAAAAACCACACCAAACAGGGAAGGCAGACCAGAAATCAATCAGAAAAGAACAATAAAATATTTCGTATCTGTATGACATTGTAGCAGTTAGCTAAAAGTCTAAGTAATGTGCTAATGAAGTTCACAGGCAATTCTTACATGTTTGAGGTTAGAGATGTATTAAAAATGGGTCTAAAGCAGTAGACTTGCATAAAGTAGTGGCAAAGGAAAGTAGTCACAAATACATCTGAAGACTGCTACTACAAAACTCAAATGAGAAGGAACACTGGAAAGCAGTATAATTAAGACTGGCTTCTATTAGAAATAATAGTGGAGAGCTCATTAGCAGTAAATTTTTTGCAGTTTAGGACCTGAGAGAAACCATTTTAACAATGAATATGAAGGAATTTCATTAGAAAAGGTGATGAGACCCTTTATCATTGAAAGTCCATCTAAAATATTACATTCATTTTGTGGTCTTTAACTGTAATAGAGATTGAGGAAATGGGAGTTGTTCTGAAAAGACACACAGTTCTTTTGGAGTGGTTAATGAAAAGCAGCTTTACAGGTAATACTTGAGCAATTAGCAAAAGGAACTAAATTGGGAAAATTTGTATGATTCCCATGAAAAAATGAAAGAGATGTTTTTACCTCAGTAGGAGGAAAAATCTTTTGGGAGTGTAAATTCAGTAACAGCATAGTCTGCAGGGTAAAAAGTAGAAACTTGCTCAAAATTTGTAGAAGAATAGTAGAAGAAGTTTTAGAAAATAATACTTCACTGAAAAATGAGAGATTCCTTATTAAGACATTTCCCACAGTACTAGCTTTGATTAAAGAAATGGTAAGTCTCTGATAAGCCGAGGAGATATTATAATTACGTAAAATGGGAAGGTACTGAAAAATATTGGTGAGCTCTTGAGAAAAATACAGTTCAAAGTTTGTGAGCATTGATCCTGTTTTCTGAAGGGCTAACTTACAGCTAGCTTACCAGTAGCTTACTGAAGTGCATGAGCTAAAGGTTTCAGTAATTTTTAATCAAGTCATGGAAGATCCATTTGGGAATTCATTTGATACACAAGCTGTATTGTTACTGTCTGTCCACCTTATTAACTGGACATGACCTAGAGGTCATTAGCAAAATAAAGACTAGAGCACTTAATATCATACACCTATATATCAGTTTGTTCATAGAGTTTATGAGTGAGCTTCACACTTAGTGCATCATGGCAAGATAAATGCATTTCTTATGCCTCTAGATTTAAAAAAACACAAACACAAAACCAGAAACAGACAAACACAACAAAATTAACATACGATGAACTCAAGATCACCACGATCCTGCCGGTCAAGTTCTATTATTTCTGGTTTGTTTACTATCAGCAATCACAGTTCTGGATTCCACATGTAGCCAGTTGAAAAGAATTCCAGAGTATGGAAAGAATATGTTGCAGTTGTAGAAACTTCATTGCAAAAAATTCCATCTTTATTTCCAAGACCTCCGCACTCCTTGACTAATCAAAATACTTTACTTTCACAAAAGAAATTTAATAATGCTTCATAAATATGTCACAATAAATTTAACAATTATAGACAGCTATTGGATACTGGAAGAATTAATATGACTTTTTATTTGCGCTCCATTAGTGACCTCATTTTTCCTTATGCTACCTGTTTCTAGGTAGGCTTTTCCATCTCATTTTAGATTTTTTGTGACCTAGATGAGGAACTAAAGATCTCATGTTATTTATGCATCTGCCAAGTCTGGTTTTACTTATTTTCTGTGATGACCAGATCTGGAAGTATTTTTGGCTTTTCCCAGAAACTCAGTAGCCCTTTCATAAAACACTGATTTACTTTTTAAAATGTTTAATTTCCACATCTTCACTGATGTGTATGGACTCCTTTACGTTAATAAATTTTCTTTTGGTGCCTCTAATTTCTTGTTAACAACAGGCAGAAGTTCATTTCACACACCACTTAAGCCTTCCCTCATAACAATATCTCTACTTGATACATGACTGAGGTACAGTTTGAACTAGGAATAAATCCCAAACATACTCCATCTTCCCAAATTCCTTCTTTGACAATGGGACTATAGCTCTCTTAGAATTAAAGTTCAAGTGAGTCACTGACTTGCTCCTGATCTAAAGCACCTACAAAAAACGAGTATTCTTTCTTTATCCCAAAGGCAAACTAAGACAAAGGATTCAAAATTATATATATCACACACAGAACATCAGTCCAAGCTCAAGCAGAGATTCACCAGCTGTGTCCTTCAAACAAAAATTAAGAATTGTATAGATATTGTCCAACGAGAAAATAAACTCCTGTACAAAATAAAGTAATCTGCTTGCTGCTTTGGGTGTTTTAACTAAATAGCACAGAATATAGGAAACAATGAAAAAATTTAATTTTTAGCTATTAGATGCATCAATGCTTTTGGAGGGATAATGTTACAAGTATTAGGTTATATTGTCAGGTGCATACTAGCCAAGGAAATACAATATTCCCACAGACCCACAATTTATTTTATCTTTACAAATGACAGTTTCTTTTTAATGAGCATTCCTCTCACAAGCAAGAAAAAGTGTTAACCATATCTGTAGACATTTATTTTGTCAAATTGATCCAGAAAAATTTTAATCTGCCAATTTACCATCCTTTTAGTGAGATACTGCCCATTTAAAGAAATAAAAAAAAAGAAAGAAAAGAAAAGATTTTTTTATCATTAAATAATCTGTTCTTCCACTGTCAAAATATTTTTGGAAATAGTATTCATATTCATCAATTAAAGTGGTAACTGTAACTAATCAGAAGGGCCAAGAGTGCTTGTATTTCACTGAGATATGTATGAGATTTTAAAAATAGTCCTGTTTTGGGAACTGTGTATATTTAACAAAAAAAAAAAAAAGAGAAAGAGTATGCTTCAAATTTTTAAGTACATGGTTCACAAGAACTCTTCAGCACTGTCTTGAAAATTAGGCATTCTTGGCATCAAAACCATTCCCAGATAGGTATTGTATGCATTATATATTATGCAGCTCCTAGCACAACAGATCCTTGATGTGGCCATTTGGGGTCTCTGGCAGTCCTCAGACACGCAGTTAAGCACAAATCACTGGAGAAAAAGCTTTTCTTCCATTACTAGATGCAGTCAGATACAATTTTACTACCTCTGCCACAGAAGGACACAGAAGGACCCACAAGATGCCAAGACTGAGGTTCACTGTCTTCTGTTGAAGAATAATTCTTCAGATCAGTTGCCTGAGCTTTAGGTTGGTTCTATTGTAAGCTGAGCAGATATTTTGTAATCCATTTCCTCCCACAATTCTCTAACATATAATTTGCAGAGTAGTTTATGGTATTCTAACAGAATTGCAATTTACAATGTAGGATTCAGGACTCATGAGGAAGTTATGATTTAATCAAGGTAAAACTGCCCTGTGACCAAATGGATGAATATAATTACTTAAATTTCTGGGCTAACATGTACCAGGACACTACAAGAGTTCCATTCTGCTCTTATATAAATGGAGTTGAAATATTTCTGAGTTTACTGTAAATTACTACCATAATTTTCAATAGTCTCTGATATCTTTACTTTTTAAGTAAGGGGAAACGTTAAAAAACAATGTCTGTAAAGATGAATTTATTAGTTAGCTTACCGTCAGTGTAAGAGGAAAAAGGGAAAAAGGGATAAAATTTTACAAGTGATTTCATAAGGAGAAAAAATAGTATATTTTCTGCACCATGCTGAAATACTTTGATGAAATTAACAAGTGAAAGACTTACAGGTTTCATCATCGTTTAGAACTTTGGTGATTTTTGCAGGTTTTTTTGCAAACCACCCATTTTCTATAACTTAGATTTCTTTTTTCAAAAGCAAGAACTGACACATAAATAATATCACTGATCCATGCAAGGCAATTTTAATGTACTGATACTTGCTCGTGTGCATGATCCATGTATTTTTCTACCAGAAATAATTGGTTCCATTAAAATATCTCTATTTGTGATTTCTCTACGAAGTGAAAATAAGAGCCGAAGAGTGACTTAAAAGTTTAAAAAAAAAAAGGTGAACAGAAACAGTCTCTTCACTTCTTAAAAATAAGTAACTTAATCTTCTTTAATCCTAAAAATATACCTTTTCAGATATACATCTTTATTACTTCTAGAATTAGTGAGTTATAGTGTGGCAACATTTGCCTGGCCTAGCACTCCATTAAGGCATTGTTTGTGTGCAAGACCCAGATACCCATACATACATTGTTTAACTGACTTGACACATTCATGTTCATTAAAATCCTTTTTCAAATGATAAAACCAAAAACATTCTTTAACAAAGTTAGTAAACACAAAATATTTCCCAAATAGATTGAATGAAATGCAATGAACTAGCACCTAAGTAATACATTATCTATTCTGATATTAGATCACTGTTTCACAACTCAATCACCAAAAGAACTCTTTCAAGTTCAAGCTCAACAATGCCTATGAAGAAAAGCAAATTCTTCAAAGGCATGGGACTAATTAGTAGTATGACTGACTGTGACAGAGGCGGATAAAATACCAACCACAATTAATAGGATCAAAACCATTGCATGATGAATAGTTCCCTTTTGTATGGATGTTACCTGAAAAGTGGACAAATATTTATATATGAACAGAATGTGTATATTTCATATATTTATGGGAAGTTTTAAAACATATAGAAAATAATGAAACTGTACCAGCAATAGTATTTCACATTCATTTTCCGGGAATATAAATGAACCATGTAATGCTCAGTTATAATACAGATTGCTAAGACTGTTAATCATATTTAACACTGGAGTTCTACATGCTATTAAATGGAAATTTATATTGCAATCAATAGAAAAATTCCCAGTGATTTAATGGACCCAAGATTTAACTATTGGCAGCAACACAAATTACTTTATGGTATATATTCATAACAATTACTTTTCATAGAGCACAAGGGATAAACACTACCAATTTAATCATAATCCCTGTCAAAGGAAAAAATTGTGTATCTCAGCATAATCCTGAATGAGATCAGAATATGGACTACATGGCTTGGAAAATTTCTTTCTCCATATCTACACACGGTCCCAGGTCACAAGTTTGTCCTGGGAAATGTCATACATAAGGAAGAAATTCCCACTAGCATATCAATTCAAAGAAGCCAAAGCAATAATAATATGAAAGTCTCCTCTCTTACTGGTACATCAGTGGGAAAATATTTCCTTTCAATAATGTTATCCATTTGCTTTGTTCCATTCTCATTCAGGTTCTGCACACTGCAGCAAGAGAGGTCCTCAACTGGTAGTTGTTTCGAACTTTTCAGTTCTTGAAACATTAGTGGAGTGTTTACTGGGATTTTGGAGAAGCTGTTCATAGTTGGAAGCTGACCCGTATCTGCATTCGCAGCTTTGACCCAAGGGCACAGAACCTGGGGGCAAGGGTGGAAGCAGGGAGAAAACATCTCCAGGATTGATAATTCTGAAAGATATGATATGATATACTGAGTTCTTCTTTGGGCAGCCTTCTTTTAGGCATGGACTTCTTACAGTTGCTGGTTTTCTGGATGTGGGGGTTAGTATGCCACTATCCACAAAATATATATATATAAAAGCTATAAGCTTTTTCTTTATAGGAAGAAAATTCCCTAGTACCATAAAAAGGGATCTCTTCATTCCATAGAAATCGGTGCCTCAGAGGAGGCTAGAATTAAGGCAAAGACAGGCCTTTGTACACAGAGAATGGCTCTATGTTTTCCCACTTCTAAATTATAATGACTCATTTTAAACAAAGCCCTGCACCTGTAATTTCTTATCAGAGCAGGGGCTTCCACTTGAGCTAGCAAGACCTTCAGTAATCAGATCTGCTTGCTAGGAAGAGGGCTAGAGAAATTTTTCAACATATATATGTATTTGCACACTCTCACACACACATGTACTTATACACACAAATATGCACACACACAAATTTATAAATAGATGTCTATATATGTACATATGCAAAGAGACAATATTGAAAATCATATTAGACTTGGAGTGTTACCTGCTTGTCAGAACTATTTAAACTACTATCTACACAGTACATATTGAAACTCAACTTTAAGATTTTTTATTTTTATGTACAGATCATTTTTTTTTCCTCTGGAAATAAAATATCTAAATACAGACAGACTGTAATGTTGTATATGTATAGCTTTCAACAATACTTTAGCTGAATAAATGCTTTGTACATAGTTCTGTCTTTTAATGGAGTTTACAGCTACATTGATAAAATGGATTCCTCATTTCCTTGATTGTTTTAACCAATAACAAGCAGAGAGACAATTACAAGTTAATATTAATAAGCAGTTCAAATAACACTGGTTAAATTATGTACAATACAAACCATTCATACAAATGAAGACTAGGATATTGAATTTGTTACAATATTTTGTAATAAAGATAAGACAGCCACTTATAACTTACATGTTCTCTGCCAGGCATTTTCCTTCTTAGAGATCAGTTGCAGTTTTTAAGTAGTTTAGCTGGCCTAAACTCAAACAAGTTTAAAGAATCAGAGCTTAAAGAGTCAGAGAAACATTAAACCAGAATGTCTGCTCACATGTAAATTCCAAATGTTTGCCCATCTTTACTAGAAACAGGCTTGCTCCGTGGAAAAAGAGCCACCAACACCACCTTGAATGTGCCTACTGTGTGCTGGGAAAAAGTCATGACACTTTGCTGTGTTCATGTAATAGGGAATGCTGAATTCTAAACACACTTTTTTCCCATTTTTACAAGTATTTACTCCTACAGTATTATTTACCAGTACAGCTACTCCAAGCAGTAGAATGCATGAGTGGGGATTATTGATTGGCATGTACTCAAAGGACTTTCGAGGAGATTTCCATAACAGTCTGCGTTAAAAACCTTGTACTGTCTAGTTAATCCATTTTGCTTGATGATAGGTTATGCTGAATCCTTAGATACTGGACAATGAAAAATTTCTTAACAGGAATCTCAATAATGTACACTGAAAAGTGTATGTGTTTCTTTGTATATGTGTGGTTTTGTTTGAAATCCATAGTGATTTACACCTAGATTGATACATGGAGCTGGCTGGGCAAAAATTACATTAGGTTGTTTTCCACTAACATATTTGCAGCCATTTGACATCAGCAGCAGGTAGACACATTCCAGGCAATAGATGTGGCCTTCCTCCTTGAGGTTACAGCCCTGTCATTCGACCTCTTTTATTCCCCAGGCTTCAGTCTCAGACACGAGTTGGTCCTCACCCTGAAGGGAAGTAGGGTGTGTCACTGTGGTAGTTGTAATCAGGACACACCTTCTGTACTAGTTTATAATCTGTACTATAAAAGGAAATGTAAATACAGATTACTTTAAAGGGCTTGGAGCAGAGCCATGACACATGGCTCTGGGTCTGCTCCTGATAACAGGTTTTTGAAGGGTCATAGTTGCAGAGTGTATTCTTGGTAGCCTTGTCAACCTTTTCATACTCGATTCGACAGTTAAAGGACTTGGAATCTTTGGCATCAATCACTGTCTGTTGTGCCAAGTCAAATTCCACTATTTTTGTGGGGGGCACTAGGCTCACAGATACATTCCCTTGACCAGTGGAGTTATGCCTGAAGTAAACACTAAACGTCCCATTGCCATGGTCAACGATTTTCCCTGTTATTAACAGATTTAGCTTCACAGTCTTGATGTTGGAATGAAAATCTCCCCAGCCAAACATCTTCTTAAATTTTCCAGTCTTGACGATGGGCCGTCTCTTTGCTCTGGGCCGAGGCTCTTGCAGATCTGTGGAATTCCTCAGCCAGTCCCAGAGATCTTGCTCAGAATAAGTTTCTGGGGCATCATATCGCAGGTCCAAATCTGTCTCATTTTCCTTTCCACGAAAAGTCTGTGACAGCAGTCGGCTGATGGACAAGTCTTTGCTACTTTCTGTCCATATGTGCTTTAGTGTGGATTTGGAGCTTCCTGATTTTAGAAGTTCTGTTTTTCCTCCATTTGTTAAATTTGCACAGGTAACCTGAAAAAGAAGGGAAGAAGAAAGAAAAAATATATTGAGATATGTGATACAAACCCCATCATTTCCACATGAGACCAAAATGACCAAATTTCTAAATCACAGAGAATTTTTTTTTTTTTGAGAAATTAAATTGTACCTCTCTATTCAGTAAACCAAAAGAGAAATGTCTGTTTTCCTCCATTTTCCAAGTAGTTATTCCTCAGTTCTCCTTTGCCAGTTTTTTACACTGGCCTTCAGAGTTAATCCCAGACATTTACATTATTCCTCTGTTGTGATGTCTGTAAGTGATGAGTGTGTAATGAATTACTACAAAACCTGATGTACACAGTCTTGTCATCCTTCAGGCTGTATGTAGCCGTATGTGGCATCTCAGAGTGAAGTGTTCTTGCTTGAAAGTTCACTCTCCAAAGTTGCTGTGTCTTCCACCATCAGAGCCACACTCATTTATTTTTGCTGCCCCTAGAGTCCACTGTCAGGGTGCTGTCTTGGTGGTGCCAGCCTGACCATGCTTAGAGTCCATGTCATTATGAATCTAATAATAATAATACAATTTCCCTGTTCCTTCTGTGAATACTCATTGGTATATTGTAGTTGGGACTTTCAGTCACAACTACAATATAAACAACTAAATAATTAAAATTTTAATGAGTTTTGAGTCGACAGCTGTACATACTGTGTATGCCACATCAGTTAATGCAGAAGTCACAGCCTTTTCTAATAATCCCTTACAGACCAGCTATTGATTTGCCTTGTCTGTACCTAGTATGTCAAGCATTTCTCCTTCCTCACTTCACTTCTTTTTTCACCATTTCCTCCCCAAACTAAATAGTGATCTGTGTAAGACAGAAAGCCTTTTGTATATCTACAAAAAAAAAAAAAGAAAAGAGGCACTGATTTAAAAGCAGTAATAAAAAAATCCTAGAAAATCACATTTTTAAAGAACACAAAATCTTGCACCAAGTTCCTACAAAATCGTGTATTTCAGACATAGTTTTTCACAAAATTTACTGTCAGAGCAATTTGTCTTATTTATATTTTTTCCCTTTGCTTTAATTGAGTGGAAAACACAGAACAGATGCAGGCTCACAGCTGTCTAACATGCAGCACTGGCAGAGAGCTCTGACAGAGCATAGCTGGGAGGGCTGGAATTCATGCAGGCAGCGGGTGGATGGAAAGGGACTGACAACACGTGTAGTCCCATTCCCCCTAAAATTTGCACCACACACTGCCTAATTTTTTAACGTTTGCACTGTTCTGAAGAGGCCACCAAGTCTCTTATTTCCCTTTTCATGGCTACATATGAGATTCCAAATATGCCTGTTTTATTCCTCTGTGTTCTTGCACTGATTTATGTGCTTCTATCATACTTGCAGTTATATCTTTCTCTTCACTTAAAAATGAATTAAGTGCATTCTGTACCCAGGAAACCCATTGGAAACCAGAGAGTATTTAAATCATGTCCCCTCCCTACTGGTACAACTGGACGTATATGTCACAGAGGATATCTATCACAGCATGGCCTTTTCATTTCTTAATAATCATGAAATTGAAACACACGTTCGTTAACTTCAGTAGTTTTCAAGGTCATTTGAAGGCACATACATAAAATCAGTCTAAATTGTCTTAATACACTGATCAGATAGGAGATATGCCCCCAGCCTTTTACAGCAAATAAATAGGCAAATAAATCTGTCACATCCTACCCTATACCTCCCCAGTCCATTTCATGTGGGGCCAGTAAGGATAATCGATAAAATATGTATTTAATTCAGGATTTTGACAAAGAGACAACTTCCCCCTCTTCTGAATGGACAGAAGGATTAAAACACAGACTAGCATTTTGATAGCTAGTTCATAGCTGCATCTCAGCAATAACACAGTAGGCCAGGAGAGAAGCTGTAATAAAATGCACTGATGGTGCACTGGTTAATGAAGCAGCAATGAAGATGTCACAGAGAGAGAGAAAGAGGCTCAGAATATATTTTTTTGTATGGCATATGGGGAAGGAGGGCAAAAATAAGAAAAAAAAGTGGTTTAAAGGAAAAATGTGCCTAGATGAATCTGTCAACCTACAATGAATCTAAGCAGTTAGCTAGCAGAGCTAGTAAACCAGTAATCTGTAGGTAGGATATAGACTGCTTGCCACTCTCATTTTCTTTGCTTACAGGTTTTTTTTCCTTTGTTTTTTTTTTTTCTTCATCTAATGATATACATTTCATAGGATTAGACTACCAGTCCCATGTAACAATACATAGAGTATAAAAACCTTTAAAATAGAAGGTCTCTCTTTTTTTCAGATGTATAAAACTGAAGACTCAGGAAAGGAAGGAGTTATTTTCTGCAATGATTGATGACTGATCTAATACATGTGGTTTTTTGAAAGCCAACATATTTAATGGAAATGGATGATTAAAACTCCATGCATTCTATACTGTTTCATACCCAATCTAACAGATACAACTGACTGTTACTGTCATTGATTTTGTAATACCTGAAAGACTTCTGGTTGTGCAGTTAGCCCTGACACCTCTGTTTGTGATTTTTAGTGTGGGTAACTGGTTGCTTTCATGAGTAAAGGTCTGAACCTGCCCTTCCTAGTCAAGAGTCTGTGTGAGCACTAAAAAACAGTCCACAAGGGTTAATAAAAAAGCTCTAGATCTCATTGTTCTTCACTAACACTTTCCATCCAACTGCTTTTTCATATACTGCTAGTATACTATATGCTATAGAAAGTATCCTCAGAGACTCACACACCCAATAACATAGAGCATTGCTGTGTAATAGAATTTCTGCAAATGCAGCAGTTCTTTCACATGAACTGATTCAGTTCTCTTCGATCTCTCTTCTTCCCAAACATAAGGCTGCAATAATACAAGAAAGAACATGAAAAAGCATGAGGTTTTGCACTTAGTATCGTGAAACTGAAACATAGACCTATTTTAGGGGTGCATGGAAAAAGTGCCAATTTAAAGTGGGTAATAAACCACTGAGCAGTCTAAATTCTATCGTGGTTTTATTGTCCTCTTCCTTGAAGATATAATTCAGAAACTTGCACAATCTACCTTATCAATTAGTTCACTATAACCAGTGTTGCCTCCTTTTCCAGGAGCCGAGCGTCACTCCTAGATGAAACATTGAAAAGCTTGACCCAGTTTTAATGGCTCTGTCTAGGATGGAGTTCATTTTCTTCATAGCAGCTCATATGGTGCTGTGGTTTAAACTTTTGACCCAAGTGCTGGTAACACACGAATGTTCCAGCTCTGGCTGAGCAGTGTTTGTACAGCACCAAGGCTGCCTAAGTTTCTCTCTCAGCCTCTCAAGTGAATAGACTGGGAGGGGGAAGCACAACAGATTGGGAATGGAAACAACTGAGCAGAGAACCTGAGTTAACCAGAGATACTCCATAATATGTGGCATCATGCTCAGCAGTTAAAAGGAAGTGGGGGAGGGTTTGGAGGGGTAGCCATCCTTTTTTCAGGAACTGGTTGGTCATCATTTTACCCACTGGAGTTAGTTGTGTGTTGAGTGTTGCCTTTACATCACTTGTTCTAGTTTGTTTTCTTCTTTTCTCTCTTCTACTATTTATTCTTCACTTATTAAACCTTTCTGTAGCTTGACCCCCAAGTTTTCTTGGTTTTATTCTTCCGTTCCTCTTCTTTATTCCACTGGGGAAAGGGGAAATGTAAACAAAGGACTGTGAGGGGCTTAGCTGCTCACCCGTGTTAACCCAAAACACCACTGCAGTGCAATAAATCAGTGTTGCAAAAGGGCTGAGTAGGGGGATTTCCACCACGACTGCATAGCCAGAAGTGGTTCTGAATGATGATTATGGCACAAATGTTCATTTAGAAAAGTAGTAAGGAGCAAAAGTATTTAGAAGTGGTTATCTAGTGCTAGAAGTGTCATTGGAAAAGCACTTATTAATCATGGCAGACTGACGTTTGGTTCTGGTCTTGTACTTTTACTAGACAGTATGGATTTCCACTACCTAGTTGTCATAGTGTAAGATATTCTTTACCATTTTCATGAGCTGCTGAGACCAGGTGGGGTGGTGCTCCCTGCCTCCTCCCTCTGGACTATTTTCTGGTAATGGGCCCATCAAGNGAGTTGCATTTTTCCATTCCAAGGGAGGCTGTTGCCTCCTTAAGCAGACACCTGTCTTTCAAACTAAGACACTAGTAAAGTCTACTGATATCGAAAAGGCACCAGGAGCTTTTAGTACTGCCTGGTAGCTCTTTTCCAACAAATACTGACAAATTGTTACTCCATTTCTTCTACTTCTTCTTTGAAGAAGGAAAGACCTTCTTTGAAGAAGGTTTCATTGGGCACAATATTCAAAAACATCACTGAAAAGACACAGGAATTGATCCGTAATTAATTTTTTTAATCCATTAAAATAGAATACTCCATTCATTTTGTATCCTATGTTTTGAGGGTGAGGAATTTTTTTTAATGTTTAACTTCATTAAGCGTATTTTAATTAATATATGCAGTTCTTTTAGGAAACCCTAAAGGGTAGGCAGTTCATTTGTCTCAAATTTTGGAGTTCTCTTTCAAGACACTGAGCCCTGAATGCTTTGCCAAGACAAACCTGAACATTTGGAGCAGAGAAAATGAAGTTAAAAAGGAATTTCAGGAAACCATGAAGGCTTCAAGTGATGATTTAGGTCCTCTTTGCGTAAAATCAACCATAGGTGTATTAACACTAATTTGACCGATGAATTTGAGATTTTAAAAAATAATAATTCAAAAAGATACAGAATGCATCTTGATTTCTCACTCTTCCTTTTTTCTAGCTCTAGTACAGTTCATTACCTGTAATTACAGTATTGGTTTAGAAATTATGCATTTATTCCTCCGAATATATGACTACTTGAGATCAAATGAAAATGCAAACAAACAATCTAATACTCAAGGTGGAAAATCTCTCTCTTCAGGTAAATAACTAATTAAAACCCAAGACTGTTTTTATTGGCATAGCACTGTAAGAATTTGGCAGCACTGTGTCTGCAAATGATCTGTATAAAAGAATTCAAAATTTTCTTTCCTTGGTAAGATATCTCAGATACAGCATAGGTAGGAGAGGACTGATGGACATTACAATAAGCTGGACCATTATCAAGGCGTGACAACACTCAGAAAGTTTTCACTGAATCCAGTGTCCTTACATTCATCGTGTTTGTGCAATGGGTGGCGGGAAAACAGAACCAAGTCTACTCTTCCATTTAGATCAGTTTTTCTTCCTGCAGCTGTCTATACATTGTACAAAGTTACTAGTGGCATGGAAACATTTTATTCAGTGAAAAATTTCCAGAAAATTCAAAGTCAATATTCTACAGGTATTTGATAATAAAAAAAGAAACGGAGAATGCAAGTTAATGGAGATATGATTATAATGGGAGAGAGTAAAACACAGAGAAGGACTTGTACCTGTTAAAATGGACACTTTGGAAAGGGAGGACAAACACGGAAAACCACGTACACGGATATTTCACAGAAACAGGCCTCTCTGGTTTTAACCTACAAACCTTTTTGCTGCACAACATGAAAAGAATAAGGATGTGTGTTGGTTATTCAAAAAATCTGCAAACTCAGATGAGTCTGACAAACAGAGCAGTATATCATTATCTGCTGTGTCAAATGAGAACTGAAAAGTGGCTAAGCAGGATCAAACCAAAGACTCAGTCAGAAAAATCATCTTGTCTCCAATAGCAACTATAAGAGATACCTGGAGAAGAGCAAGAACATAGCAAGAATACTATAGACCCCTTAATTTCTTCTCAGCAGTCCAGTAATTCTAGTTTCCTCTGCTGATGCCAGGTTTTTTAAGGCATCAGGTAGATATTGTTTCTGTACGTGTTTTCTGTTTCATCATTTCTCTTTCAATTTATAAAGTATTATGCTATCTCATATGAATGTCTCTGAACTGAAGGACCAAATGAGTTTCCTGTTTCAGTAATTCCGAACAGTCTGATCTTCTGCACGTGTTCACTTTGACCCTTTGTAAACTTTTAACATTCATAAGACACTTCAGCAATGAGTCCCACAGCTCTATTTCCCCTTACTGTTTGTTTTGAACCTGGTTCCTGACACCTTCTTTGGAGAACCCTTCAGATGGAAAATTCTGTCTCTATCCAAATTTCCCGTGCTCCTCCTTAATTTTCTTTACTGCTATGATTTAAGTATTTTTTCTACAAATACCAGTGAGTGGAAAATTTGATGATTCCTAGCTGCATAAGGAAGCCTCCTTCTAGCTCACTAGAACAAGCCTCAACTATATCCATTCATAATAGTAAACAGATATTGATCACTTCTCCAGCCCTGAGTAACAGCCTCCTGAATCATGCAAATAATCCTCATACATAAGCTATTCTATACCCCTACCTTTGAATTTCCTTTTTGTCCTTCTCCACTCCCATTTCTGTCTTTAAAATGAAGAGACCAGAGTGGCACACGGCATACAAGATGTGGCAGAACCATGGTCCTCTATGATGGCAAATATGGCCTTCCACTATTTGTTCAGTCTTTTTTCTCTACTAATTAATTTTATTTGGGTTTGGTCATTAAAGAGCACTGAATTGATGTTTAATACTCAAATCTCAATCCTAATTATATGTGGAGCAGGGATTTGTATTTATAATGTGTTCCATATTACATTAACCACCACAGAATTTCATTCCTTAATTTACTGCCTATTTATCTATTCTGATAGGACTTCTCTGCCCATTCCTCACTCTCAGCTCTTATCATTTCTATTCTGAAATATTGTGTCAACAACAAACTTTCTCACTCACCTTTCCCCAGTCATTTACAAATACACTGAAGA
Organism: Platysteira castanea; assembly: GCA_013397175.1. Classification (NCBI taxonomy): domain Eukaryota; kingdom Metazoa; phylum Chordata; class Aves; order Passeriformes; genus Platysteira; species Platysteira castanea. The sequence continues at coordinate 746,729 of VYXC01010733.1, read as the reverse complement.
GCAGAGGTTCTTGCATAGAGCCCTGCAGAATTTGTATACTGACTTCCTTTCATTATTGACCATATAGAAGCATCGGAAGTTTTCAATAATATTTTCTAAAGTATTTACTTAGGATCATTCATTTAAGCATAAAAAAATGATATTTTATTGTCACACAGAAAACAGAGGGAATGTAATCTTTTTTTATTGTCTTTAGGTGAAGAAATTGAATTTAACATATACTGGTACTGCAATTTTTGTATGGAACATACTTAGGAGTCACAAAATTCAGAATACTACTATTATACTGCTACTACAATACTACTGCTATTAACTGTGCTCAGTTCAGCTTTAAATTCTGTACTTTTCTGGTTTTAATCTATGAGTTATCATTCTTGATTCAAATGGCCCTTGTTAAAACAAAAATGTAGCTACCTGAGCTTTTTCATCATTCACACAACGGCAGTTATGCAAGACAAGAAGATGATATAAATTCAGCTGACAACAGCTGATATATTCATTGAACTTTCACTGACAACAGTGAAATTTAACATCATGGAAATTACAGTGGCTCTATCAGTTGATATCTCTTTGAGATCTGACTGAGAATCAAAGACTAATTAAAAAACTTGTACCCACAGAAAGATGGGGGTACTAATAAAAGGGTAGCAACACTGCTTTGTTTAGGTGCATTATAATTCTTAACAGTTGTTATCATAAAATATTAAGATATTGGAACGGCTGTTCTGCAAAAGAAAAAGCTAGCAAAAATTACAATTTTTCAGTGCTTTCTACACCAGGTAAGTTGCCTGTTATAAATAAATCTGAAAACTAGCTAGTCTCAAATAGTTTTCAGGAAATGCAAAGACAGTAAAGCACCGTTAAGTACTTGGTCCCAACAAAAATCCTTAAGAATTACACTCTTGAATTTTGCCTTAGAGTTTCATTTCCTCTCCCTTGAATTCCTGGACTGTGACACACTGCTACAAGCCCTTTGAATGGTAACAGACTGATGAAAAAAACTGGTGGCCTGCTAGCTGTTAGGTCCTGAATTAGATCATATTCTTTGCCAGCCCAGTCTATGATCTTGGGTGGGAATCACAGATCTGCTCATTCACCTGGAATTCTAGACCTATTCCATAACCAAGAGAGAAACAGAATGGATTGTGTCCTCTACCTGCATGAATTATTTATGAACCTTTCAAATTGAATAAATGCTCTTCACCTAGCTGCCCAATAGTAACCAAGAATAATCTGACCTGTGGTGCATAGATTGCCCTGGAGACAATTCTGTGGAGAGAACCCAAAGGCTGTAGGCTGGAAGCAGGGCAATGAATGCTCTGTGTAAATGCCTTCTGAAATTCTCTAGTCATGCTGAAATGCACTTCTCCCTACACATTTATAAGCACGCTGAAGCTGACAGAGTGATGTGGTACTCATACAGCAAGGCATGCACACTTGCTAGTATTGCTCCTCCCTTTAGATACAGGAAATTCCCCATCTGTAGTTTTCCTGTAGAAACAGTGTAGATTTTTACTATCTGATTATCTTTTGAGTTTATCACATGAAAAATTTTCACATGTATTTAAGATCTGAAAAATTAGTGTTCTTGGGCCTGTTTTGTTCACTAACGACTAAAAGAATTGTTTATTAAGCAGGCTTTTAAAAAGTGTTTAGTCACCTAATACAGATAGATACTTTAAATCAATCAGACTCAGATTGTAATTACAGAGACATTTCTTCTAGTAGCAGTGCCCTAATGGATACTTTTCTCTCTCCTTATTTTCTCTGCTTCATTCTGCCAGTGCTGCCTTCTCCCCTGTGGCAGTCAGATATATAGAAAGACTTTCTTTATTCTTTCACAAACTTTCAGAGTGGAAATCAGACTCAGAATTAAATATCCAGGCTCCCCTATCTGCCTGGATAAGACTGGGACTTTTGAACCAAGAACCAAAACCACAGATCCACAACAGGAAGTTATGAAAAGCCAGCCCTACTGTTTGTTCCACCCTTTTCCTGGAAAGCAGGAGCGAAGACAGGCCCTGCTGCAACTGTTATTTTTCAATGAAGAAAACTCATTATTTTCTCTCCAAACATGTAGCTTTTAGAGAGAGAAAAAAAAAAAAAAGTAAATTATTGTCATTGTCTATTTAATTTAAGACCTTGAAAGAATTAGCAAGTCAAATGGAAGTCCATCTGGTCCTGTACTATGCATTCAACAATGGCTAAAAATTGATTTTATCAAGGAATGCAAAATGAGGTGAAGAATATTCTATTTGTACCAGAAAAACTTTTTTGTTTTCAAGTCTTTACAGATCAAGGACTTCTTAAATTGGGGGTGTGGCCATGAATTTATTCATTTCAATAAATATTGCTTAAAATAACTTGTCTGTTTCTGTACGAAACTTGCACCATGTGAAACACCCTACCACCTCATCTCTACTTCAGACTCTCAGAACTTTCTCATCCTGTCATTCTGAACAAGTCACCTGCCAGTTTCATCTGATGCCACCTAAATTCTGGTTCAGCATGACACAACAAAACCTAGCAAGGAAGCAGCATTTTTCCTGTGCAGTTCAGGCAGAAGTTTGGTGCCTGGATGCTGAGGCGAGGCAAAGCTGTAAAAGTCTATAGTGGCACAAGAAGAGCTTCCTGGTTAAAGAACAGAAGCTGTTGTGTGAGTTACAGGTACTTCCAGAACGAGGCAGCTCCAAAGGTGATAGTCAAGGAAGAGTGTAAAACTGTAGATTTCAAGTGCATAGGAAATGCATGAACTTTTCCCAACCAATCTGTGAGCCAAATTTTGATCCACCAATAAAATTAATTGTAAAAGTTCTAGAGGAGCAGAAAGATGAAGACAGTGTGGTATTCTGTAGCTTAATTTCATTTTCTTACCCAGTTAACACAGAATGGAGGCTGTTTGGTTTGTAAAACATCATTTCTCCTTCAGTTTCGAAAATATTGTGCTATCATGTAAAAGTCTGTGAACTGAAGGACCAAATGAGTTACAATACTCTGTGAAAATCCTCACATTAGAATTTTACAGCTTTCTGGTTTTTGCTTAAAAGAACAGAAATCGAGCCCAAATATTTCTGATGGCAGAGATGCAAGTGAATGTATAAAGATTTGGAAAAGGATTGAAATATAACTGTATGAAATATCCTATTAACTCTTGCCCTAAGTTTTACACTTTTAGAAAGAATTTAAACTAAACTCTTGAAGCCTGCTGTCTATGTTGTCATTACAGATTTTTTACTTCAGTGGATTATGACTTTTGAAAATTCACCCCATGCCCGTTCAGCAGGGGATTAAACTATGATGGAATAAATTAGTGTGTTAAAAATGTCTAACAGAGTTTTAAGACCCCTGTATTATGCCAGTATCACAGAGTGCTGCTAACTTCAAAATGAAAGTCTAGCTAGGTAAATAAATTTTGACAAGGATCTATTGTTCTTGTTCCACGTTCCTGTAAGCCTTCTTTTATTAATATTAGCTTGCCATTTTCTGCATACATGTAGAAAGTAATATTAAATAAAATTAAATTTTATATGAAAGACCACAGACCAACATTTTAATCAAAATTTGGACTATAGTTTGCTCTATGTGTAACACACTGAAGAACATATCTATTTACATATGAATAGCCATATCTTATGAAGAAAGTGAAAAAGACTATAACTTGACACATCCTGGTACTATATAATGGGCAAGGCCACTGTGCACTATTAACAAACTCTATTAATATTATTCATTTTCTGCAGGAAGTTTCCAATCATCCACTGTAAAATGCAAAATTTTAATAAAATTAAATACGACCAAATAGTTTATTGCTCATGTGTCTGATACCATATTTTTTCCAGAGAAAAAAAACAGAATGTTGATACAGCTGAGTCACTTTCCACGTAGGTATTCATGGGTGCATCCTAGAAATCTGAATTTGAAAAAAGATATCTTTTGAGGAGATTTAACTCCCAGTGATGTTGGCAGAGTGCACATTGAAACACAAAAGAATTTTATATCTATATGAGATACTTGAGGGGGAAAAAAAGGGCTCCCACAAGTACAAGAAATTCTATTGCAAAAATATACATTCCTTTCATTAAAATTCCCTGTTCTTCACCATGAGTTATTCATTTGTTGCAAACAGCTGAATACTTCAGGAAAAGCATTTTAAAAGCCTAGAGGAATCTGTTCCAGTATTCAGTTTGGTATATCCCTGCTAACATTTAGGCCTTCATCTTCACCTTTTGCCCTTCCCAGATACACATACTGACTTCTCAGAAGTCTTCTGTGATCTCAAAAAGAAGGTTTTCTTCTCTTTTAATTTTAACCAGATACAGCAATATACTGCCTTTCTAACTGTGTTTGTTTAATAGGCATTGATCACTGGTTTGTTTGGTCAATGGATATCAACCTCTATAAAAATCCATTTCTGAGGAAAGAGGTGTATTTCTTTAAAGTTGTTCTACTAAGGAAGGGAAGCACTAAGCAGCTATTCTATTGCAAGTGTACTCAATTAATTTTTATTGAGATTTTCTTGATGTTTTTGTCAAGGTCTGCTAATTCTTACAGGGGGGTGCTCAGCTGTAAACAGCATGTGGGCACCAGCTCTGCTGGGCAAGCCAAGAGCTGAACATTGTATTCCTGGCTGTGACACACACAAACATGTTGCAATGTGCCCGAAGTGCAAAGACGAAGAAATATGGATTGGCCTGTTGGAAGTCAGGACACATCACATGTTACATATCTACAAGGTCCAGGCAAAATTTAGTCTTGATTCAAATCTGAGCAGGATTTTATCATCAGTATACATTTGCTCACTCAAGATGCAGGGAAACCAAGCAGCCTCAGTAAAAGTCACAGCTACACTTGCCTATAGAGATGGTCTTTATGTCACTCTGGACACATTACTACAAGAGCACTATATACAATTAAGAGGAATAGAGGTACAGAGTACTGAAAGGGGATACCATAAACCAATTTCCCTACATCCTATAAACCATTAATATTCAATCAATATGGTACTTCTTTGTGCTGACTATCACAAGTGAGCTTGCACAGATCTGTTTTAAGGTCTGTGGTACCTTTCTGAGCTGATCCAAACAGACATTGTCAGGGAATTTACCACAGCCAAATAAAACAGAATAGAATACTCAACAGAAAATCAACATTGTCTCTGCCTGATAGTAGTCTCGTACTTTCTCCTGCAATAGTATCACACCTAATTAAAAGTGAAAATTGATAGCCAGCAGGATTAATCAAATTCCATATGCAAATAGCTGGCTCATGAGAGCCATGGTCCAATTGCTAATACTATCACTAAGGTCATTAATTTAAATTGAGATGAATTAAGAGTCCTTTGGGCATTGACACATAAGTTGAAGGAGGTTATTCACTGCTAAGTTTTTCACACTGTAACAAAAAACTTAGGAAAGGAATACATGAATATTGCTCCAGCATGCCAACTTCTGTGATGAGCAGCACTGTGAACTTGCCTGTGGGGGCCATGAGTCTTCTTCTGAGCAGTTCTGATACATCACTTTGAATTCTTATTAAGATGTACTGACTCGAGTTAAATAAAAGACAGTTCAAGGTATAGTAAGCTGACATCTTTGGGATTATTTTATGCCTTCTGACTTTCGCTGAACATCTTCAAATAAACAGAAAGACTTATATTTTTAAACAAGACTTGAGTACCAGTTTCATAAACCCCTCAGAACCTTTCTAGCCTTCGCCCTTCATAAAAGGTCCAGATATTTCCAATTAGCAAGAAATATTAGTTTATAAAGAGAAATACTGCAGCTACAGAGCACTGGTTATTCTAATGCAAATGCAGTGCATTCTCAGCTTACCAGCTCACCTCAAAACTAGTTCCAGTGTCTTGATCTATCACTGCCTTTCCAGACAGGGTGACTAGAAGAAATGTAGACTTACAGGCAGATTATAATACAGTGCTACACACCTGTGAGCTTTCTCCAAATGCTGATGTCTAAAATATTTTAAATTGCGTAGTAACAAAATCACTGCAGAGTAATAAAGTAGTGATGTGATTTTATAACTTTCCCTACAAAAAGAATGAAAACATAACATTTATTACTCTGACCTTGTATCCCAAGAACTCCTCAGATATGTAAAGAAAATTCAATTGGTCTATCAAAATAGGCTGAGACTAAAGTGAAACCTGGAAATCTTGGTTGCCAGAAGACTTTTTTCTAAATTTAAAGAGAACACTGGAATCTGGAAAATTAAGCTGGAATCCTTACAAGTTTGGGCTTCATTACTTACTCAAGATCCTGTTTTCACATCCTTAAAGTATAAAAAATTAGTGTTCAGGGATAATAAGGCATTATTTGTCCAAAATCTGCTCAAGTTAGGAAATGAGGTGACACCAAAAAAATGGATAGATGAACACAAACTTTTCACATCAAGTTTCAGAAAGCTTTCATCTTTTTTGACTGATACATGGAGTCCACTCTGCATTGACCTCAGACAGTTCTAAGCATCACCACCCTGACCACACTGAAATATCGGAGCCAATTCTATTTTCAGTTCCACTCCTGCAGCATGAACAAGATTTCTGTGTGGCAATTCAGAGAGGAATTAACTGCTTTGCCTTTCATAGAATAAACATTTCTTCAAAGACAGGTCAAGATCACTGTTACATTCATATGTCTGCCCAAAAAAGCAAATAACTTCTTTTCCATTGTCTCATCCTTCTATATCTTTGTGGCTGAGCAGCAGCGCAAAACAGTTTAACATTAGCAAGCAAATTTCATTTATCTGCCAAATGCTGATACAAAAGGTAACTATGAAAAAGCAATGATATCCTCATTCTAAGGCAGAAGGTAACATGTCTTTGCCATAATATACTTGCTAAACAACATTCAATGAACTCGTAAAAGCATTTAATTTAAATATAACTGCTTAGCAGTTCCATTTTTCAGTAAATGACACTCCTGCTTGTATTTCTCTTAAATGTGTTTTCACAATAGACATCCTTTCATAACCTACAGTTAGTGCTATATATTATTACTATTACTGCAATGCTCACAGACCTCCCTGCAGTCAGGGTTAAGGTGTACTAGAAGCTAAACGTGTATAGTTACTGACCTAGAAAGAATTCTCGCTGAAACAGACTTGGCACAGGCAAAGCTAAAAGAATAAATATTGGTGGTGACCTAACTCAGTTACAGAGCTAAGAGTTAGTACAAATCTCTGGACTTCTCTTTCGCATGTCATATCCAGTGTACACCCATAAAAAGGCCAATTCTGGTAACTGCTTATACATAATGCCACTAGCTGTTCTAAAAAGGATGCGGGCTCAAGGAAACAAAGTCAGCTTAGAAGGGAGTTGTGTCAACAAGAAGCCTGAAAACCATTTGAAGACCATTAGGTGGTCCCAGTTTTCTACAGGACCAGGAGAAACTGTCCTTGTTAATGAGAAATGTTTGCTTTGTTCCTCTGCCAGAAGATGATAGTGAAAATAATCATACTAATGTCTAGTATGATTATTGTGTTGCAATGTCATTGCAAAACAACAACACAAAAAGGAAATAAAATTGGATTCACAATTTGGAAGACATTATAAATGTCTTTCAAAGTGTCAATCCCTCTGGTCCCCCTTTATCTTTCAGCAGCCAGTCAACACCAGCTCTGGGCAGTGCATAAACTACCCAGTGAATAACAGGAATATTTTTCCATTGTTTCAAACTTACTTTATAAAAATATAATGATATAACTTTTATAAACACTGGAAACCAGAAGAATCTTACCTTTTTCAAGTTATTAGCTTTTTAAAGCGTTTTCTTTCTTCGTTTGCTGTATAGATAACTAAGACAGGAGACCATAGAACAGCAAGAAAAGTCCAGTTGATACTTGTTACAAGATGCTTTAAGAATTTTATTTATCCACTGAAATTTTTTTGTCCTTTTATCTTATGGATTTTATTGCTAAAATATGGAAGAATTTTCATCTAGTGTAATCCAGGTTTATTCCTAGATTAATTAATAGAATAGATTTCTTAATAATTTCAGAACAGCTTCTCCATGGAGAACAGCACATACACAGATTTGGTCTAAAAGATATAGTATTTACAAGAAAGACATTCTATTACTCACGAGTTACAGGAGTATGAGAATACAAAGCTCTGGAATTTAAAATTTTGCTATATCATGGTAGTAACCCTATGCAAATGCCTGAAGCCTAAGCCCCAGCCCCAAACTGTTACTTATCCTAAGCCTCTAAAATACAGCCTCTTACCTAATCCTAAAATGGTTGATAGCAAGAAAAACAAGCGCAGGCTTTGTATGTACAATACACATAATTTTGCTATACTTTCTCTAAAAATACTTGTGCACCTTAAATATGATTATGTACTTTGAGTAATCCAGAATCAGATCTTTTTCCAGGTTCACTGACTACTACTTAACTAATTTTTCAGCAAATCCATGTCAGATTAATCCAGCTGAGGATCAACCACATATATTTAAAATTATCAAATAAAACCTGTCAGAGTAAAATTGCAGGTTATTCTGCATTCAGAGCCCTTCAAATAATTTTCAGCTTTATTTTTGGTCCAAAATGTGATCTGATATTACTCAGGGTGAAAGATTTCCAAACAGAATACAAAAATCTCAGACAGAGAGACTGCAACTTTTCAGCTTGTCCTTGAGACCAAAAATGGCAGTAATTTTGGTTATGGGGAATGGCAGTAGAAGCTGCATGGCAGTTCTCTGTGCCTTTTCAATTACTGTGCATTCTAATCAGATTGCTAACAAGGGATCATTAGGAGTTTGGTGTCTATGATGTAAAATATCTACTAGGAATTGGATTTTGGTCATCATTTCATTTTACATCTGTCTCCCACTAACCGATGGAACAAAGATTGTTAATCACTCTTGACCTTTCCTGGACTTGAACTAGTAATTTAATTGCTAATCCTTACTGAGGGACTCTGAAGTACACTACAGTGCCCCCGAGGCATGCAGCTTGACCCATTCTGTTCAACACTGGTTTTAACCAACAACATCATCAAGAATACACTCAGATTTGACAATGTTAATTGCAGCTTTGGCCGTAGTTTCCAGATGAATTAGAAGAAACTGTCTAACTAGAAACATTAAAAATATCTGCTGAGCTCTAGGTGATTCTACATGAATCAAAAAAACTCTCTCCAGCCAAGAAGACCTTGCAGCCAAGACAATCTTGCAGACTCACACTACTGCACTGTCAATTTGCTCCTAAGAAATGCCCAGCTCCTGGCAATTAGAATTCTTAAGGGGCTGGTGAAAATCTGTCAGTTTTGGCTTGTTTCAAAATCTTCCCCGAGATGGTAATATAATTCCAAACCAGCTGAGATTCACTTTGTCTTGACTTTCATTCTAAAAAAGGATCATACAGCAAAAAGCAGAACAAAAGCTTTTCCCCACCCCAAACTTCAAGTTACAACATGGAGAACATTTTCTTTGAATCATTCCTTTGAGTAGAATCATTCCTTTGAGTACAATTAGGTTAGTCTAAATTCTGTATCTCCAAATCTAAACTTTTTCCTTGATTATTTCAAATCTACAGTCAATTATATTTCAGACTAACATTTGCTGAGAGAGAAGAAACATAGAGGCAGTATTGTCTCAGGCCGTACTGCAAAGCTTAAAATCAGAAGAACATGAGCTCCTACCTGCACATTTTCTGCCAGATTAAAATCACATCAAACTGAGAATAATGTTCCTGTAAATGCCAGTGCCTAACACTGTTATGGTTTGTCACACAGTTTCATGCTTTTTACATGTGTTTGTCAATGTATATTGGTTTTTTGCTGGATTTAAGATCAGTCATGTAACTAAGATTAGAACCACATTTCTGTTTTAAACCTGCCTGTTGCAGATTTCTGTACTGCATTAAGTTTACTTTTCTGTTATACTCAGAGCACATTGTCATTGCAAACTGGAATGCAGCGTCTACTGCCTTGAGATTGTACTGATTAATATCTTAGACAGAAACACTAGCAAGGTCCCTCAAAGCAGACAAACTGTGGGGACATGAAGTTGTGCAGCAGCTAATTAAATCCACCTATTAGTAGACCTTATTAGCTTGGGCACTGCTCAGGTCTGTGCTTACTGGTTCAGGAAAGAACTTGCACAGTTCTAGGTTAGAGGTCTGCACTGAATTTTTTGTAGTGTCAGAGCACTATTCTCTTCATTTTTATCCACTGAAAAATGTAGATCTTCCAAAGTAAATATAAATCACTGTAATTGTTCACTGGAGGGAGTCATTTCCCCTGTAAACTGAGTTCAGGCTTCACAGAGGGACACATTAAAGTTACCTCTCAGTTTGATGGGCTACCAGCCACTCAAGCTGCACCTCAAGGGACAAAAAGAGAATGCAGGTTTTTTGTATACAAATAGAATAATTGACTTCACTTTACTGGAGTTACTCCTGAACTACATTGTCATAAACAGAAGTTCTAATCTCTTCCACACGGTTACTGAATAGCCCAGTTAATAGCAATTTATTAAACAAATAATTGATATTTGTCAGGACTGAGAACACTTCCCATTTTCTGCTGTCTTGATCATACTATGACAGGCCTACACAGGTAACAAAAATTATTTTTAAATAAAAATTTTGGCCAGTTTAAGCCAAAAATTGAAAAACTCTCTCTGCCCGAAGGTCTTGGCAAGAGACAGAAGCAAGTCCTCACAGAAAGCTGACTGAGAAAGTGTGCTGTGTTGGAAATATTTCTTTGACCGAGAATTTATAAACTTTCATCTAATTATTCACACAGCAACTTTCTTAAGCGTTTCAAAGAACCAACAAAACACCGCAAGAGCCATGAAAATGATGCCTTCTCCCAGCCACGTAGAAACAGAGACTAGACAGGAGTAAGGGAATAAGGGTAGGTATTTATTTGAAGGCCTTCAAGGTACACCCTGGGGAGCCAGAGGCTGCTTCCATAGAATGGACCCAAGATGGACAACAGGTCACGAGTTCTTGACACTGATATAGGTTTGGTCCATCTGCATATCAGCATAAATTCACCAATTAAAACTTCCGCTCTCTTCAATTTCTCCACCTCTTTCATGGTCCCAGTTTACACTTTGTGGGCCTAGGACAGCCCGAGTGTCCTTGAATAGCAAGCTCAGAGAGGCTTTGTTGTGTCTATCTGGCCTAAGACAGCAGCTAACAAGCTACAAGAAACTTTAGAGTTACACACTAGGCAGTACAGGATTTGAAAAATACAGAAATTAAAACCTAAGGCATCAAAAAGACTCAGGACTTTTGAACCATTCCCAGCCCTCTTTCTGTTACTGCAGCTCCTCCAGGAAGGCAGCTTGCCAGCTTCCACAAACAAATCCCCAGCACGAGGGGACTGAGGCATTGGATGGACTCAGGCAACAGGAACTCGTGGCCAGTGTGCCAGGCCACCTGTTCTAGGGGGGATCAAGCCATGGAGAAGGGCTGAATTCAATTTCCTTAGTAATTCTCTTTACACAGCTTCCCAGCATTTATCAAACCTCTGCCACCTGGAGAAACTCTCTTTATATCTGGCAGACAGAGGGAACAATGAGACAGAATGTGTTTCCACATCCCCATACCAGACTGACACTGGAAACCCCTAAGTAACTACTGCAAACATTACAATGGAAATACACATTTTTCGTCTAAATAATGAAGAAATTTCTGGCAAAGACCAAAAAAAATAGCAAAAAAGTACTCATTAATTTGTGTGAAAATGAATTAAAACTTCAGGAGACTGAATCAGTGAACCGGATGCAGTCCAGAGGGAAGTTTCTATCCATTGTTATATGATGTTATTTACCACAATAAAGCACAAAAATTTGCAGGAAGTTAAAACTATTTACCACCAACCCTGTTCTTCTTAGTTATTATTGTAGTCCAAAGACAATGATTTCAGCAACAAATCAACAGCAAACTATAACACAGACAAATACATATGAAAACTACTTTTTTCCTTTACTTCATAACATAGAGAATAATAAATATTTTTTCCATACTGGAAAAAAATATTTAGATTATTCAATAAATTATTGACCATTTATAAAATGTAACAAAAACTAATTACTTAAATCTTATTATCTGTGGAAACACAATATAAAAATAATATTTTTTTGAAATACTGCACTTTTCCTGAAGGTATCTAAGAAATTTACAACAGAAGCAAGTCTGTCAACTGCATCAGAATTATCAATTATCAAAATACTGATGGCAACTCAAAATTTTTCTAATTTTTTTTACTGCAAAACTGTAGAGTTGCCAAATGAATCCAAGAAGAATCAAGGAGAGTTTTGTTACATTTTCAGTGAGAGTAGTAATTCAAATGTGGTCCTGGCAGAAAAGAACCAGCAATAGAATTTTTAAAAGTAGAATCAGTTTGAAGCTAATAAGTATCTGTTTTGATTAGAAATTCAGGAAGTAATTGCAAGATTAAAAATAGAAAGTACGTATAAGTACTAAAGTATTTTGAAAGGAAATGTGTACATTTAAATCCAAATTATTTTTTTGCCCCACTACACTACTGAATTTGGCATAATGAAAAATGAGGCAAGACAGACAAGAATACAAAGCTTCCCAGTGCTAGTCCATCACTGGCAAAGTCATAGAGAGGAATGAAGGTTTATACTTGGTGTGGACCCATGTGACACTTTCTGGAGAAGCAAGCTTTTTATTCAGAAAAGGAACAGATGTTTTGGCAGATAGCACAGAAAGAATCCTGTCAGAGACTATAAACTAGGCTTGAAGGGGGAAAAAAAGAGTCTGGAAAAAATGTGAAGTATAAAACAAAAGAACCAAAATGACATGGATAAAATAGAAATGCAGAAAAAAAAGACAAGAGCTTTGTTAAAATTGAAAAGAGAAAGTAAATGTGCTCAACTCTTTGTAACTTTGGAAGAAGTTTTAAGGCAAAAAAAATGAAACTTATCTCTCTTCCACTGACACAGCTCATTGCAGCATGAGACTGGGAGATTAGTTTTATAGCTGCAGACAGAAATCAAATAAAAGGAAGAGTCAATGCCCTTTTTAAGCATCAGTAGAGAAAGATCACAAGTACACAGCCAATATTAAAATGCAGCCAAGGTTTATGGCCAACATTTAAGTAGATTTGTACTGGAAGAACAAAAAATAACCAACTGTGTAAATGTAGATGGGCATACTACCACCTCACCTGCTCTGCACCCAGAAGTTTTCCTCCTTCATTTTTTGGTAATAAAGAAGCTCCTTCTGAACCAAACAAATGTGTTTAAGAAGACTTGAAACTCAAATTCACCGAGCCATTTCCCATCAATACCTTCAGTCTTCATAAAAAAGAGCTTTGTTGAGAAATTCTCAGCCTAGTCCATTCTGAAATCTGCAACTGCTGGACAACATTTTAAAAAATCCTCTTTAACCTCCAAGAAGAGCCTTTTCTGAAAAAATATACACTGTTATCAAGGTATGTAAGCCAATTATGAGGGGCTCAGTCCTGCCATCTGCTAAAAATGAAGTACTATGCCAAAGATACTATGGCATATCTTGGTACCGATATCTAAGTGGGAAAAATACGTAAGTTGCTGTGTACCTACTGTGATGACTCTGATACCTGAACAAGTCATCACAAAGGATTTAGGTACTGTGTGTCAGCTGCTCCACAGTTAGAGCCCACACACCTATCCTTACCATGAAGTAAATTCAAGGCAGTTCAAGATAACTTGTGCATAAACAATAACAAAAAGTTATCACAGGGGAAAAGGAAGAGCATAGGGGGTTTTATTACAGAATACTCAAGTTAACACCTTAAATTCCACTGCAGTAAGCTACCTACATCCAAAAATGACACTATCTGGCCTGCAGGGATGCAGCTTAAGGTGCAGTCCCTGAAAACATCTTAAAGACTAAATTTAATGTTTAGATGTTGTCCCGAGTCATTGTTTCTAAGAGAAAAGACCCATACGGTAACAATGACTAGAGTAAGAATTGGAAATGTAATATTGCAATGAAACCTACATACTTGTGTCTTTTGGATTGTAAACCCTATATTAAGTCATTAAAGAGGTGCTGTTTCTCACACAGCAAGACATAGAATATCTCTGTAAAAACAAGAAACCATGAAAAAATTTACAGTCAGAAAAATGCACAAGGAAAAACTGCAAGGAAATGAATACAAAGTCCCACTAAAACTGACAGGAAGAAATAAGAAGGTTTATCTGGATAGAAAATTGACCATATAAACACTTCTTTGCATTCCATATATATTTCCATCAGAGATTTCCACTTAAAATGTTCTCAGTCTGCAGTCAAAACCAGATTTTCCTGTCTGATGGACATGAAAGCTCAAATTCACCTCTGCAAATTAACTATGTTCTTTCCGCTTCATACATCAACTATTATGTGCAACGTTTTTTCTGGAATTGTATCTTAGCTTACAATTTGATGATTATGGTACATCAGGGAGAAGAGAATGCACCTTGCTCTGCCACAGCTACATTTTTATTGACTCCACAGTACTGAATTGGGAAATTTTTTTTTGTCAGCAAACTAAGCAGTTCTTACTTGGAAGATTTAAAGGGTGCAGCTCTGGCATCAGTGATCAGTTGATGCTTGCTATGGCAGTGGAATTGCAAAAAGAATCTGCTTAGTCTAGGAAACTACTGCAGCTATTTACAACTGAAGCACAAAGGAATAACAGTGTACCAGACTTTTGCCATCTTTTTCTCTAGGGAGAATGTGTTTCTTCATGAAAGAGGAGACTTTCTGCACTCTCATCTCCAACCCACCTCAGCATCTGCAGCCTGTTATTCATCACTAACCAACAATACAAAGTAATCTCCCCAGTGGTTCCCAGTGAATCCATAGATTCTGGGTTTTGTGATATATGATCCTTCCTCCCTGTAAAGTCTCTAGCCTCCCAGTTGAGACCTTCAAACTCCACAACCACGAGACAATAATATTAAAATCTCTGAGCTTGCTCTCTCACAAATTGTCTGAGGCCTCTAGCAAGATCTTTCCTCATCCACCCCTAGACTTCTCAAAATCTTCTCTGACTCTCAAAACAGGGTTTCCGTCTCCTGAGAAACAAATTCTTTGCTGGTGAGGTCTGATTAAAGGTAGATCTCCCTTATTCTGTAAAGAGGAAACTACAGAAATCATTTCTTACGGAAGAAAAAGCCACGAGTCCAAAATGCCAGAAGACAGAGGGATTGATCAAAAGGACAATGGAGTCTTTCCATTAACTTTGATAGACTTTGGTCTTAGGTCATCAATCAGCAGTTAAGAACTGCGGATCTTGTAAGAGGTTTTGCACTGGAAAAACAGAGAGAAAAAATATAATCTTGACATTTCCACTCGACATGAAAATCTCTGGGGATGTACTCATGGCTATACCACAGTTGCTAGATTATAATAACCAGCTTTATATTTACATAGAGCAGGTCAATGACAAATTAAGTGTGGAGCTAAAGGCATTTTGTTCATCACTAAATTATATGACTGACTGTTGCCATAACTGGTGGCATACACATTTTTATTTCATTTTAGAAATAAGTGCTGTGGCTAAAATAAACACATATCTCTCTGCTTTCCTTTTGAGAATTATTAGCCGATATATTTTTATATGGACATTCTCTGTACATCAAGATATTACTAGAAAATTTAAAATTACATAGACAATAGAAATTTTGGTATCACAGATTTTGTGATTTTTTTTTTTTTTTGGTAGCAGGCTAAAAAAATTTATATTCAATTCTGTATTTATTGAACTTTAATGTTCCTTGGGGATTTTGCTGTTATTACATAAGTAATTATGTAAAAAATAGTTATATGCTTATAATTCTTTCATCTAGATCATCCGCCTGATTAACGTTAATTTGCATGTGACTTTGGGGTATTTTCTTTTTCTTGTTCCTCCTACAATTCTCTTACATTTTTTCACCCAGTATGTAAAAATTAGTTCGCTGAACTCTCTTCCCAAGCTATCCCAAGTAAGTGTGAATTACTTTGCTTATTTGTATTAAAATCCCAAATTCTACACAAATTCCACTTTTCAGTGTTTTACTCCTTTATGTTCCCCATTTGTGTCACTCTAGTAAGTGAAAATCAGCATTGTGCTGATCCTCACAAAATAGCTGAAGTAATTTTCTTTCATTTGTTTTTCATTACCTGATAAGTTCAGAACTCTTTCACCTCCTGAAGATAATCACCTTCCCTTATCCAAACCAGATGAAGGTCTCAGTGGTTGCTGCAGCTGCCACTGACTGATATTTAACCTACCCTGGCACCAGCACTACTGTGGATCTGAGGGGTGCAGAGCCTTCTTGGTACCACTGAACCCTCAGAACAGTGCAAGGGATCACCAGCTCTGAAAAGGAAGTCCCAGGAGCATATACATGCAAAGAGATGCTGGCTGGCTAGAAAAGCTTTTAAAACTCTGGCCTTTTAGACTGTGCTATAGACAAAGCTTCTTAAAATCATCAGCACTTACATGCCTTTCTCCCTCTCCCTAGTTAACTTTTAATCTGAGACCACTTCTTAAAACAATTAAGTCTTCCCTTCCTGAATTCTGCCTGTAAACATATAATACCTTTATGAAAATGAATGTTTAGCTGTCACTGTCCTCAAGAGCAGAAGTGATCCCTAAATATCATTAATTTCCTGTCTCTCAGTTTCTACTCACCACTTCTAAGTCTACTAGTATTTTCTAGTATAATATGATGTTGCCTGTACTCGCATAGGTTCTTGGGTTTCTCTGCTTGGGGACAGACTCCATCTGCCCCTGGAGTTTTGCTAATCTTTAGACATTCTAATATCCTGATCATCTGTTCAGGTATGGTCTTGATTTCCCTCAGTATTTCTTCTTCCTCTCGTAGGAAATTTACAGCCATTTCCAGCATCTGTCACCCACTCACTTGTGAATGTTAAGGCAAGTCATTAATTTAATGTTTAGAAGTTCTGTCCATTAATTATGTTAGCTTCTTACTCCAGCTACCTTTATGGACTTCCCATGCAAAGTACTTTAAAATTACTTCACAAAACAGCTCAGCATGTCTTTTCTCATGTTGACTTTTCTATAGGATTAGGCTTCCCACAAAGAATATATATTTGTCTTCCTCTTCTATAAAAGCTAAAATAGAAATCTATTATGTGCACTAGTTTTTTTCAAATCTCCCATTAACTACCTGGTCTCAAGTGTGGCATGTACTAATTGCTTTGATCATCTGTATTAAACCCCTGATTTTCAGGGAACCTAACCTTTTTTCTGCAAGCATTTTAATATAATCACTCTTGAAACTGAAATTTTAATTGTGAGGATTATTTTAAAATTCAAAATAACCAGACCTGAAGCTTTTGAAAGAATGTAAGTGAATGGCATAAGTATGTCTCCAAGAAAACCAAACAGAAATTTCTGTTGCTATAGCTGCTCGTGCTGTATTTTTGCACGTATTTATTTTTTAACTTTCTTTATTGCCCTCATTCAGACAGAAGATTTTTAGCTTTCCATATTAGAAAAGAGGAACAATCTATACACTGACACAACTTTCTCTTAACGCCAGACAGTGCTTCCCTGTTACATATAAAACTTGTCACATGTTCCTCTAGAAATTTAGATCACATCATCTCCTTTGTAAACAAGTCAATGTCCAAGGCAATACACTTCAGCTTAAATTTTTTAGTTATTTCTGCAGAGCATCTTTAATGAATACCCATTGATGTTCACCCACAAAGATCTTTTCCAGGCTGTCATAATCCACTTCAAATCTGTATCACCATAACATCTGTTCCTCTGGTTAACTCTGATCCCCTCACAGAGAATCTAATGGAACAAAAGCACCAGCCTTTTTGACCAGCGCCTGTTTATGATTTTCTAAATAATCAGATATAAGCTATTTGCCTTCATCTTCAAATTCTTCCTCATTTTCATCCTACCTATCATCTCCAATGAGCTCTGTCTCCAGTTAGACCATAACATTGGCTTCCATTACCCATTTTTCAGATATTTTTAAACAAGCTCCTCTGTGATTTTTTCCAAGCATCTGCCACACAACCTCATTATCTTCCTTCAAATCCCTCATTAAAACTCTCTTGCTGTGATGCCTACAAAAAACCATGAGAAAATATTTAAGCTAATAATGCATCAAGACGCTTTCTCTCATACTGACCAACATTGCCTCATTGTTTCCTTGTGCTCCTTTAGCTGCCTCAATCCATGTGTAGTCTCTTACATTTGAATCATACCCTCCCCATGTGGTCCTGGTTTATGACTTAGAGCTCTTTGGTGTTGATAATACAAGTAAGAATCAGAAGAAAAGGCTTTTCCTCTCATTATAGTTTGCTAGCTCCTGCAAACATGTTCACACTTCCCTTTTGTGTTAGCTTCTAGCAAGTAATTATAAAAGCACCTCTAATATAATCTCGAAGTTCTCTCTCCCTTTTCAGAGGGGACCACCCAAGTGAAGGACTAATTCATTCTCTATTCAAAAAATATACATATATTTGGGAAGGAGACTGGGTAAGAGGGAAAAGGTAGTGTTTCAGCACAATTTTTCCCATAGAGGGTAGAGAAGTTCCACCCCATTTTCTCTCCATCTTGTTCCTGTCCCTTAGAACAGTACAAATAGGATTCACTTCAAGGAAAGGATGAGGTCTTTCCTGGGGATTAGCAATTCCCTTTCTTCCTTCTCTGACTGCCATTGTTTGCTGGGTATAGCCCAAATCCTGCTGCTTTTGAAGGCAAAGACTCCTGCTCTGGCACTTCTCATGGAAAGGATTTTCCTTCAGGATGGGAAAGAATTATTTTTCCACAGACAATGGAGAACAGAATGAAAAGTGGATATTTTTCTCATCATATATTTCACAGACTCTCATTAGCATTATTCCCATTCTCAGATCTTAAAGTTATTTGTAATCTTCCCTAATACACGCACCCAAAGCAGCTCTGCACCTGCACTAAAAGGAGCCCTTCCTAAGAACTGAACCTCCTCTGCATGAATCTCAGCATTACAGTGAGGGCTGACGTTTCCACTTTGGCTTTTAAGACCTCTATGAATATAATATGTCCTTAGCTGCTGATTTTTTTTCCCTTTGCATCTTGTCTCTTCTTGTTCTTTTTACCAGATTGATGTAACACTCACAGGAATGACCCCTGTTCACAAGGAGGATGGTTATTTCCCTGGGCTGACACATTATCACTGCGAATACTGCACAGAGGTGTACAAATTAGTTTAGGCAGATACAATTCATTAATGTGCTCAGCAGATACCTGTCTATCAGCTGGAGAACTTTGCACCTTTCTAACAAGAGATACACACGCAAGAAAAATATATCTGTTTATACACCTACCAAATTTCCCACAGTAAATCATACAGCAGTTGCTGATTTTGAGATGTAAGCAGTCAGTTTTGACATCTGTGTGTTCCATATAGGCAAAAACACACAAAGTCATGGGGTTTGTATTGCTCAGATGAGATAGGACTTTGAGAAAGCTTGATACTAAATTTTTCCTGTGTTTCCATTTTGTTAACAATAAACACCAACAATGCAAGCTACCAAATTATATCAGTTATGTTCATGAATGACATGACCCTGCACCATATCCTTTTCATCAATCTGAGTTATGGGAAAATGATTTAATTATGAGAATTTAAGCAGTCATAAAGCTCATTAATCCCATAATACATCCAGGGGAGGTAAGCATGGAACTGCAGTGCAAGCACTGGGCAGAGCCAGAGGCTGTTCTAGCACAGAAACAGTTTGGAGACAACGTGGAGCAGGTGTAATCTTCACCTCTTCAGGAAGCATTTCAGAATTGCAGCTGTGGAGTTTCTTTGTGCTCCTAGGGGAGTGAGGCAGCTCCATGCTGTTAGCATAATCTCACTCTACAAAGGCAGCAAATGCAAATGTACTGTCCCCACTTTGATTTCGTGTTGACAACATTGTGTCATAGCTGATCAACCAGTCTCCATTTAATTGTAACTTTCTATCTCAAGAGAAATTCAACTCTTTACAACTTTCACATCAGAAACTTGTTGGAAAAATAATAATGAAAAATGCAGCTGAACGGGAAGCTCTGTTTTCTGTAGTGAGCACCTGCTAGTGCCTCACTAGCAGCTATGCAACATTGATGGACATATTGCAAAAGAATGGACTTTTTCTCCATGCAACAAATACAAAAAGGTTTGCTTGTTATAAACACAGCAGAAGCTCAGCTTTGAGAATTCACAGTGTAAGGACTTTTTCTTTCCCATGAACATTGCTAGCAGACTTCTTATCTTAGCCTATGAGAAAGCTACCAAAAGCAGTTTCATCTTAAAATGCTGAGCCTCTTTAAGAAGAAACTGAAGTACTCTTGGGGAAAAAATCTTTAAAATACAAAAATATCAAAACGAAAGAAAACAAAACAAAACAAAAAAACCAAAACTAAACCAAACCAAACAAAACAAAAACAAACAAAGAAAAAACCAAACAAAAACCAGCTCTCCTCCTCCAAAAAAAAACTACCTAAGTACATAATCTTCCAGAGTTTCTCTAACTCTTTCTGGTTTTCTTCAGTGCATTTTGATCACTTTTCTAATATCACTTCCAACACATCTCACACCAATATCAACTTCAATCTCTCTCCAAATTCAAGAAGACGTATTCACCTGAAATCATGCTTTGATTTAGCAAGAAATGACCTTGCAAGACAGCGTGATGGGAAATTTAAGTGAGCTGAGGAAATGTTAATTAACAACAGATTAAGATATTAGAACTTGGTTTAGATTATTTGTCTAATACTATGAATAAAAAAAAAAATCAAAAAAGGGAAAGCAATAATGTGACCGTGTAACAAATGAAATTAAGGAGGAGAATCAATTACCTGATCTATAGTCTATGGACCCAATTTGAAGTTATGCACCATTTACAAAGATCTTTTGAATAATTCACCCAGGGGAAAAAAGTTCAAAAATTGCTGTCCAATAAAGCACAGAGCTTTACAGTTCATTTAAGCTATGTTTCTTTATGCACAAGTACCCATATCTCCATTATGCATCCAAGGGTGCACAATCACAAAACAAGGTGGACTGTGACAGAAAGGGACATGACCTGTTCCAGCACACAAAATATATGCATTAGCAGTGCTCATTTAGTTGAGGAAAAGTAAAATAGGTGTAAAATGTCAAACTGCCTGATCTACCCTAACTTAAAATAAATGCTTATTACATTTGATGGTTTTATTCTGAGTTTTGCTGCAATAGAAACAAAGGATGAAGAGGAGAAGACAAAATGTAACCACTTAGAGAAATTTCCCAAGATAATACATTTATGCTGAAGCTGAGACATGCAATTTGCAGGTTTTGTGGCCCTACATAGTTTACCAACATCTTTTACTGCTTTGGAAGGTAACATAAATGATCACCAGTAAAGGCTTTTGATCACTCATATTTCAATGGAAGTAAGAGGCAGAAAACCTATAGATAATGATACAATACAAATCCCATAGGACAATGTAGTAAGTTGGGCAAAAGCATCAGAAGGGTTTTTTTGAAGCCCCCCCAAAAATAGAAATTTTATGAACAAGGAATTGTCAGAATCTTCCATCACACCATGATCTACATACCTGAAACAACTGGATAAAGACGAGACTGAGTCAGCTGAAAGTTCCCATCACCTTGGCATCTTCAGAAATTTTCAATAAAAAGAAAATTTCAAGGAAAAATATAGTAATGGGATTTTGTATATTTGGCAGTGGCCTAAGCACTGCGAGAACATACTGTCACACTGCTGCCTACCTTTCCAGAGAAATGTTGATAAACTGATAAACTCAGTTCACAGAAGAACCTTGAGCAAATGCTTAGCAGATCAGAAGATATGCTTGTAGCTAAATACTCCAAGAGCTCAATACTTTCCCAGAAGATTAGGAATTATTTCATCTACAGCTTAAAAGAATGTATATGAGAAACAGAAATTTAATAATGGCTTCTCTGATCTACAGCAAAGAACAATTTTAAGGAGTCATCCCCAAAACTTAAAAAACCCCCATGGATAACAATACGAATAAAAGCCATCAGCTTTGGAAAAAGTTAGGAATTAGAAACATGAAACATCTGATCTTACATACGCCAAAAGTTCCCCAAACTGTTATAGCACGAGCAAAGCAGAATTGTGCACACATCACAGACTTCTCAGAGATAGGATCTAAGAAATACAGAAGGATCTACACTCACAACAGAAGAACAGCTACAAGACATGAAATGGGAACAGTTAAAATATATTATCAACAGAAATACCCTGAAGCCATTAGTGGACGAACATTCAATTAAGATTAAAAGGAGATAGCTCAGTATTGCCTTCACCAATATATCTACTTCCACTGAAAAAAAAATAAAGATTATTAGATGATGAATGCACTGAATATCTTCAACAGCTATAGGACAGCTTACAATTTCTACAGTTTTAGTGTAGGAGATGAAGAAGTTAAAAAAAAAATTGGAAATAATACGAGTGTTTCATGACATTGAAACTAGATTACTTTGAACAGATTTTATAAAGTGCCTTTACAGAGTACTGCATTTTCTGGTACAAGTACTCACAAACATCGGCGAAGAGCACAGATGGAGTTACTATTAGCTAGGCTGATCATGCACTTACAAAGTCAAGACAGAAATCTTTGTCTCTTGGCATTAAAAACCTAGAGGGAGGCAACAGTAGCTCATATGACTGTCTCATAAAAGAGACAGAAGAGAAAAAATGTACATAGTAGAGAAAACACAGACTATATGAGCACATATAGAAGACATGTCTATAGATAATTCAAATTCTGCACACAAATGAGAAGTATTGCCTCAGAAAAAAATTCTGGAGTCTGCTATAATAAATTGCAGATGTGTTGATAACAAAAAGAAAGATGTTAGGAAAACAAAGGGCAGTACAAAAGCAGAGCTCCCACAAATACACCCAAATGTAAATGAACAACTTTGACCCAATACGCAACATCGTCAGTGTGCCAGTGAAATTAATGTAATCAGAAACTACAGAATATGAAAAGGCTGAAGAGGAAACTGCAAGTCTACAAAGGCAATACAAAACTTCAAGGAAAGAATTAATCAGAATTAATGTACTAAAAATATGAGTATCCTTCATGACTTCAGGACACGTGTAACTGCACGAAGAACACTATGTTCACTTTTGGATCCTTGGTACAGGGTCCATCCAGCTGGGGGCAAACCACTGGAATGCCATGAAAATGTCTCAGGTGCAAAAGCAGACATATGAGGCTAAAGGAACTGGGTTCCGTCTAGAGAAAAGTGTAAGGAAGGACATTATTGTCAGATTTCTACTATTTAAAGAGACCTGTAGAGAAGATGGAGACAGACTTTCCTAGGAGATTTTGTATAAAAACAAGAAATAAAGAGAAATTCCTGTTGAACATGGTGAAAACCATGAGTGAGATCAAACATGGTAACAGTTCCTGAGAGACTGTAACACATTTATTTACAACGCTGGACTTAACACAGCCCTGATCAATCTGATTACCTGCAAACTTAGCTGTGCTACAAGGAAAACACTGAGGTAAATGACCTCCAGAAGGCAAAAATGTACAAAGCTATGGTTATGTAAACCCTCCTTCAGATCTTAAATAGGAGTAACAAAATGCAATGTTAAAGACAGACTGAAAACAATTAACTATATTGAAAAAAACAGTTCCAAAATCTGAGAAAGAAGAGTTAATTGATACTGAGAAGTAGGAGAATTTTAATAAGACTTTAGGTGAAAAGGTGAGAGGCAGAGGTAATTATTAGCTGATTATTAGCAAAGAAATACAAGGAAGTTGGTGTAAAAAGGCTGACCATTACTGTTCCATGAAATCTGTAGCTATAAGGCTTAGCCTTCTAGTATCCAGTGGCATAAGAAATTTTGCTTTTCAGACTTTTCTTTTTAAGCTATTTCATATCTTTCCTGCATTAGGTCTGAAAGGTCAGAGAGGGAAGGTATATTTCATGAAAAACATTCCCCCACTGGAAAATGGATTTTCATAGCCATTATTGGTTTTGTACGGGGGTTCATTCAAGTGTGAATTTGTTGTTCAATTATACAAGATCCCTCAGTTTCCCTAAGGGTTTTTGTTAGGTGAAATACATTACATTCTGGGAAATTCAAATACAAAATTCGGGGCCTTCAGATGTTCCTTTGGATGAGATACTATGGTGTGATCATGAGTATTAGCAAATTGTACATTTGTTCTTCAGGCAAGAGTGGACCTTTTCAGAGGATTATAGTTTATAGACAATTTGCTTCTGATGACTGAGTTTAAGGAGTCTGAGACCGTTCAAAAATTTTACAGGGGTATCAATGCATGAAGAAAAGAATATCAATAATAAGAAAGTCTGATAAAATATAGAAATGAAAATAATCTTATTACAAGGAATGGAAGTAGAGAAATATGGTAGGAGTGCTTAGACAACCTCCATAAAGAAAATGGAAAAGCGGACAACAAATGGGCCACTTTCCAGGCAGCTGAGCCAAATTTTAAAGAGATTCAAGAGGCAATCAGAACCCTTAGGAATAACAAGCACCAGGTGTCAACAGTGCTGCTGCTGAAATGTTAAAAACAAGAAGCTGTAATCTTAGAGACCTTATCCATTTTTTTTTATATGGAGGTCTGTGAAAAAGATAAAGGAACTGAAGAAAGTAGGCATATTTCTAATTTCAAAAAGGAAGACAAAATGTAAAGAGACAGTCTGCTTTCTCTACTTATTATGATTCATAGAATCCTAGCTTTAACACTTTTATATAGATTTTGCCCTGAGAGGCAACAAACAATAGGAGAATGCAAGTGTTTCCAGGCATATATAACATTTCATAGATCTCATCTCTATGTATCAGACATTTTCAATGCTTCAGTGACAAGGAAAAATTGTAGTATGATCGGCATACATATTTAAATAGATTTTAAGGACTGTGTGATAGCATTTTCCAACAAGGTCTTTGTACTTCAGTGAAAGAGATGCCTAATAAAATTATTAGAGTAGCCCAGTTGTCTTTATATGATTGAAATTTAGACTATATCATAGGAAAATCCTATGCAATTTGCCAACAGTATAGGATTATGAAAGGCAAAACTACTATCTGTGGAAAAGATCTGTCATGAACCTGTAGGAAGATTATTACATAGGGTAGAAAAAGAAAATTAGATCTCAAGAAAATTCAGCAGCAGATCATACAGTCAGAATTCTGGGAAAACATTCCAGTTAAAAATTTCTTGATACTGTTCTTATACTGCTGTTGGATAACCACAGAAAATGCTGACCAAGGAGGAGGCAGAAAAATATGGCAAGCGTTACTAAGAATCTGTAATGTCAAGGTAATGAAAAAGAGGAAATGAGAATCTGAACTTAACTCACCAAAGTGAATCAACAGTTGGCCTTCCTCAACAATTTGAAGCTGATAATTTCAAGAGTATAATTTCAATAGACACTCAGGATGAGTATAAACTCAGTAGTGAGCTGTGTGTATTCACCAAGCAAGAGCTTCCTTTGTTATGGTGGGTATTTAAGGCCTGTTCTTGACCATAGCTTGTTGAAGGTAAGTTTCTGAATTATTGTTAAACTCGACTTGATACTGTACTTCATTACATTAAAATTTTCCTGATGCCTGATTTTAATATTCAAATGCAAGGTGCAACAGTATTTTGTCTCTATTTTGTTTTAATCTGATGAAAGTTAGCTACCTCAATCATTTCTGCTCTCCCTTTTGCTTTCAATGACCATTTCATGCCCTTCTTTTTTATCTAGTAATTATTGCTCTAGGCAGTTGTTAGATCCAGTTACAGTGAGTTCATTACTAATTTTGATTTGAAGATTCACATTGTTTTTCAAAATCATCAGCAGAAGAATCATCTTATATCTTACTGGAGATTAGCATTTCTTGCTACAGAATACATCTTATTCCAGTCCCTTTTTAAAATAGGAAGAAAGCTGCATATTGGCATCTCTAAGCCAAAAAAAGGATAAATAGGTCATTGACCTTCGAAAATAATCACATGCAGAATTCAGGGCTATCATGTAGCATTTCGTTATTATGAGATTTTCTTCAAGAGGCAAAGTTTGCCCCTGCTATCTTTTCACGGATCATTAATAGCTTTTTAATCAAGAAAAATTAGCTGACGATAGTATCATTTATCTAGAGTATATAATGATCTTTACAAATGTATCCTAAATACAGTGTCAAAACTGAAAGATCTCCACAACAGTTATTTTATTTATTTCCTATTTCTGTCTACTTTGAGGTCTGGCTACTGTGTTATGAAAATTACAACTGAATATTACAGCTGAAGGAAAGAATTGAAATGTCCTTTGAAATAACAGAATAAAACTCACCTTTTTCTAGTTCTTTCTTAAAACAAATATTGAATGTATAGAGCAACTTATAGAATGCCATAAAATTCAACAAATAGTCTTTATTGGGCCAAAATGAAGAAATAAGATCACAACCCAATTGTGAGCCAATAAGATTTTTCCAATCTTTCAATATTCAAATAGAAATTATTCAAATAAATCCCTTCCTTTAAAATTATATACTTTCATAAATTTTGTTTTAAATTCACGTCTAAAACTATAAATGATATTATATAGACAAAAGTAGACCATACCTGCAAATGAAGAGTGTCGTTTATGTACAAAGACTAAATATATTTCTTGCAAGAATCAACCCAGCGGCAATAGGATTTTCTATTTAGATGAGCTATTTCTGAATAAAAGTTTGATTTATGGGATATTTATTCAAACAACCAGAATATAGTAATGATGTTAAATCAGAAGGAGTTCAAAGCTTTAAACAAAATTTCTGTGTTCATCCAAACATTTGTTTTGTTTTAATTTAGAGACTAAAATTTTCCCTCCACTCAAATCTTAAAAATTCAAAGGCGTGATCTAAGTTCGTAACCACTATATAAATTATTCATATGAACAGTTAGATCACTGAAATAAATAACACCATCGCTGCACTGTTAGTCTAATCTGAATTTTAGGAAAGATTACCTAGTTTTCTGGCACTGACTACTTGAATTTTTTAAAAAATCCCCATAGTGACACTATAATATATGTAGAAATATATGTGCATTTTTACATGTACTTTTATGACAACACCTTCTTTTGATGATATAACTTTGTAATTTCACTTTATTGACAAAGATTTGTGCTTTAATAGTACCTTTAATTGTACCTAGTGACAATTCTACTTGAATTGTGAAGAGTAACCACTTGTCTGCCACAGTTTAATTTTAAGATCCTCCAATATGCTTCACAGTAAGCTTCTGCCTCTTAGTCGTCTTCTGTATTCTTTATTTATACCTACTCTTTACTCATATCTCCACATCAAAGATCAGATCACCTGAAGCTGTGAGTTCCCCAGAGAGAGAGAGAAGATATCTCAATATACTTGCATAACAGTGTACACACACCTGTGCATATGCAAACCAAATGAAATAAGTATAACGAACTAAGAGTATTATTTGGTAAGCAATATTGCACCTAATGTCAAACAAATACACCCAAGAAGAAATTAATATCACTGTTTTTGTTACTAAATGTAACAGGCTCTGCATTTTACGGAAACTGAGAAATTGGGACAGGCTCACCTGCTTTGGAAAGGCTCCAAAGGTGCTCTGCTATGCAGTGACACAACTCTTTTCTACTTCTAAACCTGATATAGAGGTCCTGATACGAGGTTAAGGTTGTTGCATATCACATATGTGTGATGGAGTTATACAGAGAATTATCTAGTACTGATTGCAGCTAAACTCTGCTGTTCTAATGTGGCTGTCCCTCCCACGTTGTAAAGAACCCAAAACCTTTTGTGCATTTATAGCGGGGAATGAAGGGACAAGTTTGTGAGGCTATTGAGACATCTAAAGAAGTAGATTCTAGCTCCCCACAACTTTTCAAAAGCATCTCTTCACTAAAGTATGACAAAGACATGTATTTAGAAAGAAAGAAAATAGACACCTACACATCTGATAATCCTGTGGTACTTAACCATATCACTAAGCACATAAAAGCATATGTGCTTTTAGTTATAAGTCATTTGTTCAAGACTTGGAAGGAAATGATCACTTAGCAAAAGATAGAATATGGGATACCTTGTATGTCTGGTTGTTTTTCTTTTTCTGAGATAAGTTTGCCATACAAAGGCATGTTCAGAAAGTACAGAACTTATTGGAGGTTGTCAAATGTATCTGAAACACTGCAAAAGCATCAAATGTATGTTATGTGTTTAAACATAGCCATCTAGTGCAATCTTAGATACACTAAGTTATCCAAGATATGAGAAAACCTAAGGCAATAAAAGTAACTGTATAAAACCAAATTTTAGAAAAAGGAATCTGTCTCAAGTTGACTACCAATACGAAAATCTTCATTTAACCCCCATGATCGAACTGATCTGGTTTTTATAATCTCCTGGATTCTGCCTCAATTGTAAATCAATTGTAAATAGATTTCTATCAGTTTGTGGACCAGACAGCAGCATACACTTCCGTTTCGAGCTTGCAACTACACAGTTTACATGGTAGAAACCACTTAAGGAAAAAAAAAAACCACTAAACCAAAAACAAAAAAAACCCCAAAACAGAAACATAAACAAAACAAAAAAACACCACGAAGAAGAGTACACTGACCTGCTAGCAAAGGTCTGAATATATATCTACCAATGATGTATCTATGTTACGAACTCACAAAAGCTTTTCTCTAGATAATATCAAGATGACACTCCAGTATGGAACATATTACAGCTAAAGGTAAACCACAGTGGTGTGTTGAACCTGAAGTAAACCCTAGAAGTTTATGCTAGCCAGACTCCCCAGGAGGCCAGATATAGAGTTTCATTACATCCTCTAGGAATGTTTGGGTTTGCAGAGACAGTGCACAGCTGTAATATAAACAAAAGACTTCAACCTTGGGGTCAGTGCTGTCATCACTTAGCTTTCTAACTCACCCTGAAGAAGCAGCACAGAAAAGGATAGTTGAAGGTATCTTCTGCATAACTCAACTGGTGCATAGTTTTAAGTAAGCCCCACAGACCTATTATTAAAAGTAAGATGAAAGGAAAGAACATTCTTTTTTGAAACAAGGAGAGTGTGTTTGAATTTCTGTCTAAATTAGAGATCTTGGTCAATGGCAGCTCCCAGAAAGAATTCCCCACTAATACAGGCTACCTTGGATCTCGGATGACCTAAACAAAGGTGGTACCTGAACTGAAGGATCCCAGGTTTTAAAATTGCAGCCTACATGAAAGGAAAGGCCTATTGTCACTGCAATAACTGAAGTAATGATAGATTGAAATTTCACATCAATTTATAAACTAAGAGGAAATTATAGAGGAAATGTAGAAGATTGATGTTATGGCAGAGCCATTGTCCCCAGAATTCTTCTCCCCTCACCATGTTTTACTGCTGAGTTACACTGGCTCAAGAAGAAGGGACTCCATGCAGAGCACTTCTCTCATCTGGGTAGACTCACTTGAGTTCCCCATGCAGGCTTTCTGCACCCACTTGCTTTTTCCCTAAACCACTTCATTAGTTCAGGTGCCAGTAGCAGTAATTTATAAAATTCCTTTTGCGTTTGGAACATACATAAGAAACAAATCACTGAGTGCATTATCCAATACATGGGCGCCGACATGGGTTTATCTTCTTCTTAGGTATATTAACTTGCTGGCTATTCCACGTCCTTGTCTGACCAGAAACTAAAGAAGATCAGCAACAACATCCACAAAATCAAACAAACAAACAAATAAACCAACCAGACAATATAGCTTATTCTTCTAATGGATTATCTACAGAGTGTTTCCTGGAAAACATCAACAGATACCAAACTTACCTGACTCACTATTCCCCATGCTCTTATACAGGATCAAGAACAGCTGGGTAGATGGGCAATGATAACACTCTGCAGAAAAACAGAGTTACAGCAAGATACGATGGCAAATTCAGTAGAAGAGGGAAGGTATAAAGTGTGATCAAAATAAGTGACAAATATCAAGATTATCTCTGAGGAAACTGACTGTCCTGTATAACAGGTGATCTGTGAGTGTGGAGAGAGGGACCATCTCAAAGGAAATGAAGATTGTTGTCACATCTTACTCAGAGGAGCTGTGTAAGGACTTGATGGTGGGTGTCAGAGGTTGGTTGTTGTACTGAGAGGTGGATTGGAAGTCAAAGGGACAGGGTAAGAAGAGAAGGTACTTGCTCCGGGTAAAGCTCCAGGGTGGCTTTGAAGATACCTACCTGATCATAGACCTAACTCTGCTGCTAACTTTGTGCCCTCAGGCAATTAATTTAGTTTCTTTGCAATTCTGCTTCTCCTCCTGTCTTCCCTGCCATCTATTTTGAACTGTATTTTGTTTAGGATAGCAGCTGTTCTTATACAGTTCCTTGAACAATGGGAGTCTGATCTCACAGGAATCATCTAGATGTTGCTAGAATACAAATAATAAATAATCTTAATTTAGCAAATATTTATCGAGTTCTCTCAGGTATTAGAACTAATTACTGCCACTTTCCCTTAAAGAAATAATCCATCACTCTGCTGATGATAAAAGAGCTTTTTGAACAATGGATTTAAAATCTATCTATTCAGATAAATAATTCGTTCATATTTCTTTCCTATCGTTTTATGTAAATTGTTTGCTTCCCTGTGGGCCAACTCTAAACTCTCTAAATAGTGTGAACTAAACCAGTATTGAGCAGGTTCAGATTCTGTACAAAGTAAAGATGCAAAGAGATAGTTTCTAAAGACATTGTGTACATACAAAATTTACATTCCACTCATAAGTAATTAGTAGAAGAACTGAATTATGTGGGATATGACTGCATAACCATCTAATTTGCTAATTATATATTAACAGTAGCATTTTTCTATTTATTGGATTTGTGATTACACTATAATAATTCTAAGTAATTCATTTCTACCCAGACTACTTAATAGTAGTAGACCACACAGCTTAACTTAACCTGGGGTAGGCACATTTTCAGGAGTAGACATTTCTTTCAACTGAAACCATTTAAGAGCTTAAATTCAGGTATTCGAAGACTTCTTTTCATAATTAAATGAGACCTCACAGTCCACTCTCAAGAAAGAGACAGAAATTGCAAAAGTTTGACATCTTGCATGGGAGGTTTGCCTACCTAGAAATTGTTTACTTCAGCTATTTAGAAAGGGCTTGCTCTAGTTATTACTGGAATTATTCCCATGAATTTCAGCAGTACTCACCACAGGGAGATGGCTAAAAAGTAGAAATTTTCCTTTCTAGTAGAAAAAGGAAAAACATTTTATATTTAATCTACATATTGTCAAATATGGAATGCATCAATACATAAACACAGAAACACATCTTAAGTTTCAGCTCAATATGTAAGGTCATGATGTAAGTGAAAAAGAAATGCTGTAAATAAATTCTTTCATTACAGATTAATTTTGTGGAGGTTTGAAATCCCATTCTATCTATATGTAACAATTTGAGCTAGATACTATTCTGACATTAAGCTGATGGTTTACCTGCTGTAACTGTAACGAAAATTTTTGTTCATTTTCATAAATTTTTTCAGGATAAGGGTTTAAGGAAAAAGCCTTAATATAACAAAGATTACTAGCATTTCTAGTGGGAATTTTAGAATTTTATCTACCTTTAAAACAGAGTTCTATTATGGTCCCAGATGGTAAACCAGATCAATTTAGAGCGGATGCTAAAAAGAGAAAGATATTGATAAGATAAATGAAGTAGTTCTTCAGTTACCCTCTTCCATAGGTATCATTACTCTCAGGAAACAAAACTGGGTATTAATCCAGTGACAGAGGACTAAAAAACCCACATTACGTGAGATATACTGTGGTGAGCGTGAGTCATGGGCAATAACCACAGGTCAGGTGATAAGATATCTGGTTTCACTGATTGTTTCAGACCATGGACTATCAAGCAACTGATGGTCCCTAAAGCTATATCCATTCATCCCATGTAAAAGTATGTGTGGTGTTCAAGGCACAGTCTAGCAGTGGACTGAATTTCAAGGACTGGGAG
The DNA here is from genome assembly GCA_013397175.1 of Platysteira castanea. Lineage (NCBI taxonomy): Eukaryota > Metazoa > Chordata > Aves > Passeriformes > Platysteira > Platysteira castanea. The sequence goes on along the minus strand of VYXC01010733.1, from coordinate 714,710 downwards.
GCTAATTCAAATGTGGCTACTCGGAGCTGTATAACCTTCATCTTTTCATTGTGTGACTGACTTTTCCCTTTTGGCCCTGTACTGTTTAAGCTCCAAGCTTTGCGTGGCACGTACTGTCTCTTACTATTTATGTACACAGCTCCTTGTACAAGATGGCCTCAACCTCATTCAAAATCCCTGGGTACTTCTAAAACTAAAAACAGAATCAGTATCTCCACTGAATCAACTCACGACACCTCCAGAGGCATAAACACAGGCCTGGGGGACCTCATTCACTTGCCAAGTCCATGTGGAGATAAACCCCCAAAAATGTGTTTCAACCCCATCCAACCACTGAAGAATCTGCTTCAGCCACAATTTTTTTCACCACTGATACAGACATGAAGAAGATTAAAGAAAGAAAAAAAGAAACTGGAAAAAGAATGACAATGGACATGGACACTGGAGAGACAAGGCAGTGAAGATCTTTCATTGTCCATAACTATGGGCACCAGAAGGATGGTATATGATTTTTTCTTGATAAACAAGTTCAAGCAGTATCTCCGCAAAATAATGGGGCCAAAATACTGCTCATGCAAGACTTTCTTTGGCCTCATAAGATATCTGACAGCCCAGACTTCTGCACTTTAATCTTGCCTTAGGGAGATGTTCTTATGCACTGCCTCAGTATTAGTTTGCTTTCTGCTGATAAGTTTTTGAAATAAGCTCAGAATCAAATTGCATCAAATTAACCAGTTCCACAACAGTGCTCCAATCTCCTGAACTCCTGTTGATTGTGGTGAGCCTGCAAGCATCAAACCAGGACTCCGACCTTTTAATCACCTCTGAGATTCTAAGCTGATTCCTTTGGATGAGTTTAGCATAGTTCTTACACTCTCATTCTGAAGATAAATCTGATTTTTTCCTATTCAAAAATACGAATTAAAAACAGAGATGTATTTGCACTTTCAACCACTGGCTTCCAGTATCAGCATGACAATTACTTGTGCTTTTAATTTTGTGCCTGCTATTACAGTAAGTAAATCTGTAATCATGTCAAAAATTAGAACCAAAGGTCAACAAGTTTTCCATAACAATAGTAATATTAAAGTTTGTCTAGATCTAGAGTTCTTATGAATCTTTCCAAGTAGCACAAAACCATTCGGTTTTACAACAACAATAACTGATACCAGTACATAGTTTCTTAGTAACCTAATAACCATTTTTAATTTATTTTGGACCTGTACAGTATAAAACTGTGTTTCTAAAGTCATGAAAGACTAGTAGAGTATGAAATAAACAAACAAAACAAAACAAACAAAAAAACCACAAAAATAATCCCCACCATTTGAGCAAGAAGTTTGCTTAAAATGTCCTTTTCTCTCATTTGTAAAAAAGCTGTCACCAGATGGAATGCGTTCTTGACCGCAATGCTCAAAGGTACTCATTAAATCCAGGAAAAATATATTTCAGATGAAATTTGTACATAACCTTTGCCCACAATACTTTTGAGGTTCAGACCTATTCCAATAAGCTGGGAGGAGTGCTTGTTTGAATGGTTGGCTGATGTTTTTGTGATTGCTCTGTGTCAGGTTGGTTGGCAAGCTGGCTCTTTATTTAACACAGACAACAGCCCCTTAATAGTCAAGCAGTTTGCAATCATTTGTTTGTCCTCAGAATATTTTAAAATTACAGGAGTTTCATTTATGCTATTGCATAGCTAGAGGACAGAGGCGGACAACTCAACTCAAACTTGGTTTTCGTACAGACTTAAATTTTTTATTGCCACAAAGTGCAGGATCACAGAGCGTCATCACTGGGACCAACCAGATTGAGTAAAGGTAGCAGAATTGCATCCAGAGCATCAAGATTAAAACTTGGAATGTAGATTTCCAACATATTTTAAGGGAAGAAAGAACCTTCCTCATAACCTTGAGTGAAATGCTTCAAGTAAGAAGATAAAGCCCACTCACTAAAACCCCTTCAGACCTGATCTGGTTGGGTCTTTGTACCTCTGTGCTGCAACAGATGTGCAAATTTTCCCATCAGCAAAGTATTTCTGTCTCCTCCCCAGAAGCAGACAGGGTGTTGGGCAGGGACCATGAGAAGCCAGACTGTGCTTCCAATGCACAACACCTCACCCTGGATTGATACAGATACTTAAAATTATAATCTAGAGCAAAATTACTATTCTCAGTGTACAAGGAGCATCACAGAAACAAAGCCTAAACCCCTGAATCCCAATCCTATACCTTTGGCTATGATATCGTCTTTCCTGATTGGCTGTAAATCAGTTTGAAAGGCTGATCTCAGTTTATGCCCAGCTTAATTCTGCAGGAGGCTTGAAATTAAAGGAACCTGATATAAGATGCACTGAAAACACTGGGAGTGATTTCCTTAATATCAATGGCCTAGATATTGCAGATCAAGTATACATACACAGCCTGCTTGCAGAAATAAAGAAATCCTTTCCAGATCCGTGTTCCCCATATGCCTTTCAAGGATGCAGAGCTTAAAAAAAAAAAGACACCACAGGGAAAAAAAAAAGCCAAAACACTAACCTCTCCCGTTTTATTAGGACATTTGTAAAAGTCTTGTTATAATTTCAATTTCTCAGTCAGGTTGATTTATGGATTTCCCCCTTGTTTATGGCTTTTTCAATGCTCCATTTTATAGAAGCCATGAATACATCAGGATTTGCACCAAGGACCTCAAATAAGTAGCTCAACATCAGCTGACAAAGCAGCAGACTGATTTAATAAGATTTTTTTGCTCCAGGTTCTCTCAATCTGCTTTGCACCAATTACAGAAGGTAGGGTCAGAAAGAAGGCTTAACCTAGAATTTTTTTCAGAGGTTTTAGCAATGCCGTGTTCAGAACTGTTTTCCTGATCCCTATTATGTTGTTAGCCCAGCAGAGGGAAGAAACATGTCACAGTAGGAACTGTCGTAATATTAAGTATTAGATCACTGATGGTACGTGTGAAATATTTTGGCTTTGTTGTAGAGTTTGAAGACTTGTACAGAATTGTTAAATAAAGAAACATGATTTTACTTTCTTTTTCTTTTTTTAGAAAAATAAAATAAACATGAAGGAATCACTACATGCCCCTGTTAATACAAACTGAGTCAAAGCCTGTGAATGTATCATGACTATAGATGCTGTAATAAATAGCTCAGAAAAAGACCTGCTTTGCTGGACTCTTTTAAAATTGGGTCAGAGTAGGTCACTCCTAAATCTCCAGGCAGCCAAAAAGAGCTATTTTTTCCCAAATGCAAAGTAGTTATATGAATATTCACATGTGATCTAATTAATTTTATAAAAGCCAATGTCTTTTTCTGGCAGAACATAGATTATCATAATTTTATTCTTCAAATTTGAGAAAAGAAAATCCTAAAATTCTAAATAATTATAAAAACCTTCACATTATTATATGCAAGTCCCCTATGCCCAGGATAATAACAAACAGTTCACAAGTTTCTTAAGCTGAAGGAAGAAAAATACCTTTAACCTTGTAAAACTTCAAGGTATAATCATCTCCTGATTTTATTCACATAAATTGGTATGATTTTTATCAGGACCAATCAGACAAGTTTGTGGTGTTTTTGTAATTCTTTAGACTTCCACAGCAAACCTTTTCTGGTTTTTCATGCTTTGATCTTCATATTGAAACCTTTGAAAAATAATATATCACTATATATGTGATAATAATATACAGACATATCAGCAATACAGAATAATTTCCCTTCATACAACAAATGTCAATTTTTATGGTTTTTTCCTGATTACTACAGAAGGGAAAATGCTAGCCTTGTGTATGACAGCAATGTGGCTTCCAATCCTCAGCAATAAATATACCTGGAATATGGACAGCAGTGGCATTCAGCCTGAACATCCGTCACCATTTTAAGAGTTTGAAGTGCATCTGGTCCTTTGGAGTATATTTCCTGTGATTACCCAGCTCAAGTCTTTCCCCACTATTGTATGTGTCATCAAATGATGGTAATGAAAATAACTGCAGCCATTATTATAGGGTTTAGGACTTTGCCATCTGTTGAATATTAGCCTCTGGCTTCCCTCAACTGGCATGCTGTTATGCCAAAATCGACACATCAGCAGTGTCACCACGCTACATTTGGATACATTTGGATAGCTTTTTTGTTTACACATATCCCACAGAATTCCACATCACAGTGTTAACAGAGCCAGTAATCACCAATGAAAGAGGTCAGATAGAACAAAGGTAGTTCAAGCCCTGACACCCAAACACCCTGGTGTGGAGAGGCAGGGACTGCAGCTGAGATTCCCTATTGCAAGAAATGCATGCTTAAAAAGCTAATACAACTGTGTTAATCATATGTTAAGATCTGGTAATGTCAAACCCTGATCCCAACAGATTTTTTGCTCTGCAATCAGCACCTGTATAGAGTCTTATGTGCAAGGGAATATGAGATACTAGCATAACACCCTAGAGAACAGTTAATGTTTTCATAGAGCTATCCTTATAAAATATCACAGTTTGTTCTCATATACAACAGAGCATTAGAAGTGTCCTAGCAGCTGAATGCCAGAAATTACTACCCAGGTTTTAGACCGTAAAACTTTCTCTTGTTTTCTGAGGACTCATGTCCTTCGAAGATGAAAATGGATATAAGTATTTTGATATCAGAAATTCCTTGAGTTTCGAGAGTTCATCAGTCACAAGACTGCATGATCATGAGCAATATATACATTTCCACTGCACCTGCAAGAGATCATTCTAAGCAAAATCCTCACAGTTGCATTCTCACTTGCTACATCACAGATGACTAAGATGACTTGTAAAATTCACATGCTACTTGCTGGCAAATTCTGGATTTTGTGACTACTGCAAAGACAGTGTGTCACCATTAGATGATAAAAAGGTCAAAATAAAGCAATGCACTGAATAATTTCAAAAGGAAATCCAGTCAGTGCAAAAGAGCTACAGTAGATATAGCAACACCAAAAACCCTGTGAGGATTCATTGTGTTGACTAGGAATGTAAATTAAGAAATAAAGACTGTTATATGAAGATGGAAAGTCCTTAGGGAACATTCATACTGATCATATCCTTCATGTTTTTAAGCCTGGAATGTACTGTCTCCATTACTTTTTTGTTTCAGAGGTTATTATTGTGGAAAAATTGTGACTCTGTGGTTTCATTCTCCAACCCATGGAAACAACCTGCACAGAGGATAACAGCTCAATCTATTGTCTTCAGCCAAAGAAGACAAGGAAGTAAGGGTGTCTCAGTATTGAATATGACTGAAAAACGAACACAATCAAATGTGAAAGAAGTTCTTACCAATTTTTTAATAGCCAAAGCTATTCTCACTTCTGAAAATTCATGTGAGCCATGTACATGTATAGCAGAAAAGTACCACCTACAACAACAAAAAATACAAAGAAAAACAAACAGAATTGTACAATCCCCAGGCAGACTGCAGGACAGAAAATGCATCTGGCATTTCCAGACAAACCACCTCCAGTTCCATACTCAACTAATCAGAGTTGCTGGTATTAAAATAAAACTGCAGTAGTTTAGAATTCATAGCTTTATCAAGAACCTAGTAGCATGGTACTTTGGCAATCACACTAACCATTAAACATTTAATATTGCTCTTTCAGACACAAACCAAGGCTTAATATTAGTGCCACGATGAACTGTAACTGCTGTCCCTGTTTTTGGAGATTGCTGATTTAGCAGCATAGAGCAAAGAGATTTAGAGCAACAAAAATCAGCTTCAGTAAATCTAGTTAAGTTTGCTTAATTCAAGACTCTAGATAACTCTCATGTCATCTTTATAACCTTAAGTTCTTAAATTACATAAAATGAGCAACAGAGGAAAGATGCACTAAAATATGTGGAACCATGGCCAGAATCTTCTTTTGATTTTCCTCCCAGTTTCTTCTCAGCTTGCCAGTACGTCTGTATATTTCACTAGTATTTTTCCTATTATCATTATCTAACTTTTTCATTTTTAAAATAGATTAAAAATGAAGAAGATGGGAGAGAGTAACTTGCTTATTTCAGCCCCACCATTTTTGGAACACAGGATTTTCCAAGATATGGAAGGTAATTCCTCTGTTGGAGAAGTTATGAAAGAAAATGAGTGAACACAGAACATCCAGAAGAGTTGATATATTGAGGAGTAAAGTGATCAGCCACCAGTATGGTGAAGACTCATTTTTGGTTCCTTTTCATACTCTCCCCACATTAATGCACTGAGAGATAGCAGCTCTCTTGGGTTTCAGCTCTCTCTCCACCTATCTCACTGTTTTTAACCAGGAGTTCAACCCTTAGAGGATAGAAATCTTTTCAATTAGGCTTACTGAAATACTTACATTGCTGTGAAAAATTTTGGCTTCTGAAATTGTTACATTGTTAATACATACCTTTTCATGAAAATATGCCTGAGCAGTCTAAGACTTCAGAATCAGCTGGATCAGAAAAAAATGCAGGGTAAACTCAGACCCTGTAATAGAAACAGAGCTACATGCAAGTCACATTTCACCATAGCTCTGTGGGAACAGTAATCAGGCTAAGTGCTGTAAAATGTAGCTGCAATTATTTGCAGATTAAAAATTCCAGCCACAGTTACTTCTTGATTCAAAATTGATGATGAAGAATTAGAGGTCACTCTGTTAAAATAAGAACATTTTAGTGTAATTTTTGTCAAGGTTTTCTTGCTTAGGTTTTCTGTAGCTACCTTTGTACCGTGGTGTAAAAATAAATTCTATAATTCTGCACACAAATTCTAAATATTCAAATGCAAAACTATGGACTATTCAAAATGCTGCCAAGCACAATAATGCTACAGGCCATCTTCAGTGATAGAAGCACAGCTGTATTGAGAACCTTCACTGAGATCTCCACTAGAGCATGGGAGTACAAAGACTGGAGAAATGGCCCTGTAAATGTGCAATGGGCAATCTGCTGTGATTTTTAAGGACACAAAATTGGACCAAATTAGAGAAAATTATAAATCTAGACTATTTAGCCATCTCTGGAGTCAAAATGCAAAGTGTTGGAGGAGACAAAAGGTCTAATAGTTTCATTAGACTATGAAGCTGATTTACGGTTCACTATATCCCCAACCATCTGGGACTAACCTGGAGACAAACGCCTTTGTATCATGTGGAAGGACACTAAGCTACATCATCCACAGCCCTAAGTACAAAGAGCGTGTTAGGTGAAGGGGAAATGTGATAGAAGCTACAAAGAAGAAAACAGAAGCCAACTAGAGGGAAGTCTGTCTGAGGAATACATGAAAAAAAAAAAGGCTATTTATACTGCTGTGCTGAAGAGACACATATTTCATGTTTTCAGGAGTACTGCATAAACATATATACAAAATTCAGCTTAGTGTTAGTCTCAACTCTCTGCTGGCTACTAGCCATAAGATTAATCCCCTCTTACAGATACAGACTTTCGGAAGACCACAAAATAGCTCCTGTTAACTGAGCCTGATTGACATCCAGCCCCTCATTCTGGTGTGATACTGAAATATAAGTTTCTTATTTCATACCAAAAACCCATTTTTAAAACAGAAAAAAGATTAAATTATGACTTAACTATTACTTATTGAAACTGAAACTAAGCTTCTATCAAAAGGAATTACTGTGATCCCCATGTGTTAAAGGTTTGCCAAAAGCCTGTAAAAGAAGTTGCATCCAACAAATACACCATACAGTAGGACTATGTGACACAAAAAAAAATCTGAAAAGTATACTAGCACAAATCCAGCAAAATTCCTTAAAAGCCAGGCGTGCCTGCAGCAACAGTTGCAAAAATTATCCTGATTTTTTTTATTAAATGCTAAAAAGTATTTTAAGTATTTTTAAAAAGAGAAGCATGTTGCTTTCTTAACTCTGAGAGATCCAGAGTCCCTAATAGACACAATTCAATCAATATTGATTCAATCAATACATCTATATAGTCAGGAGATATGGTAGTTATTACTCATTCATTATGTAGCACTCTCTAAAGCCAAATTAAAAGGAGTGAGATATTAAGAAATGTCTGGCTAGTAGATTGACACACGCCATTGTGCTCTATTGGATCAATTAAACCATCCAGAGAGTCCTTTGAGGATAAATGGGTAGATGCTCAAAGAACATATCTGTGCAATCTGATGAAGACATTGAAGCAGCAATTCATCACTGCTTCAACATGAATGGTAATAAAGACTAACCAAATGACAGATGTTCCATACAAAGTCAGACATTGCAGACAAATGCAAGAGATAAGACACTTTAACTCTTTCCTGTAATGACTGAAAAAACATCAAGCTAAAATTCCATGTTTATAGAAATTTTCCACTAGAAAAAATTCTCCTGCTGTTGTAATAGTCCATTTTGCTCTGCCAAACTGCTGTAAGTATGCAGCCTTTACACAAATAGAGTGTAGGTTACTTTGTACCAGCAACAAATCCTGTCATAACTACTTAATGCAAATCAGTATTTGGTTGAAGAGGAATGTATTCAAGCACAAGAGATATGGCACCACCAGAAAGTGGCTGGCAAGAGTGAGGGACACGCGTAGTTGATTGACCAGCTTAATTTAAAAGGTTGCTGGGAGTTAGTTTGCAGAAGTGAAAATAGTCTCAGGTTCACACTAAGTCTACAGGTGATTCTTAAAGAGACATTAAACCACCCTTGCATGCTGAACTACTCTTGCATTGTTTGTTTTCATCACATCACATTTGTTCCTTTCTCTTCCCCAACTGTGCTCTAGAACTGTGAGCCTTTTGTCCCTTGAGAGCTTTGAAATGATTCATAGGGGATCAAAATGTCTGAAGGGCTCATTTCATAATGGTTTGAGCCAGTCTAAGGTTCCCCTGCTGTCAAAAAGAAGTATCCTCTTTCCCATGGCCTCAGATTGCAATTTCCTCCTTTTCATCAGCTCTAAGACTAAATAGAGCCATGGAATGAGTCACATCAGTTTACTGATATCTGATTTCTGGAGGGTTAGTTTTAGTGTAAACCATCACACAATCACAACGTGCCAGCACAACAAGCAGGCAAGGCTGGGGGGAAGGGGAGGACCACCCTTTTCTTCATGCTGGCCATGGGCTAGCATAATCTGAACATAGAACAGCTGATATTTAGGAGGACTGATATTTAGCAGCAGTTCCGTTCTCCACAGAGCAGGGAAGCAAAAAGCTACTGCTAATTAGTAGCTGCAAGTGTACACTAGCCAGGGGACTACTAAACACTTGTAATCTCTGGCATAAGCTCAGATCCTCCAGGGCCAAGTGCATATTTACAGCATCAGCCAATAATTAGAATTGATTGCCATTCCCCAATCTCCAGGAGCTGAGCTACTGCCAAATGCCCAGATCACACAGGTGCTGGGGAGCCCAAAAGGGTCTCACAACTTCAGAAAGAGGTTCAAATATGGGTTCTTCCACCAGAAGAACGGCTCTTCTTCCCAGGCATTAGGGCCCAGAAAAATGCAGTTCAGTTCTCTTGCAGGCTCTTGAATATTAGCAATATTCTATTTGTGGATGGTTCTGTCAAAAGATGCTATCAGATTACATGTAAATGTTTGATGATATTTCAGCGGTCAGTGTTACCTCAGAGAAAAACTTAGCCTGCAGTAACAACACTCAGAGCAATCAAAAGCTTAAGATAGAGACTATTGCACTTTCTGGCTCTGGAAAATTTATCAGCTCTGCAACAGGAAGATATATACCTTGGCTCACCATAAGCCTTTCAACCTTTTCACACAGCTACAGACTGATTTTCCACGTAATACTGCAGGGCTTCAAGGAAAATGAGTATCACATGTGTGGCAAGCAATCAGATCTTTGCGTGTTTCACTGAAGATGGCAAATTCCCAAATCCTGACTATGGAAAACATCACTGGTACTAAGTCAGGGAAGAAATTAAACACAATATATAAAATCAGTGAATGTCTGTACACCCCCACTTGACCATCACCAAGCCAGTGTCAAGAAAGCTTTTAACGCATCAATGTTGGGATTTCGTCAATTATGCAAAAAAAATTAACATCTTCCAAACCAAACTTGCCTTCTCCTTGCAAAAGAACATGAAAACCTCTCTCTTCCTTTAATTATCCTAGTAATTAAAAGGTAGAATAATAAAATAAACTAGAGAATATTTTGTGCTTTCTCTTTTTCCAAATATTTACTTGTTTCTCATTTGTTCAGCTCTTTTTTCATGGACATGTGGGCTAATTCTTCAAAGGTACTCATCAGCAAAGACTTTTTTAAGTGCCAAGGTTTTAGAAATTTTATTTCCCAGAAACTTGGTAGGTTTGCATTATAACACTTGCCAATATCATCTCAGATGAGAATTTTTATAAAGATGGACCTTAATTAATATTTAAATGGAGTATTGCACAGTGAAGGTGTTGATTTTAGTCTACAAACCATTCTGCAACTGTTGGGACTTACGAGAGAGTAATTACGTTTAATAGCCAAGCCAGCAGCTGACATTTCCATGTTCCAGATTTCTCCTAACTGTGTGCTGTGTTGGCAGGAGGACAGCCTAACTGTAGTACTATTGTCAACACAGAATACAAAAGAAGAGTCAGTTTGATATGCTAGAGAGACAACCAATGAAAAGAAATATAAGCAATTAATTTTGAAGTGTTCTGTTGGTTAAATATAAAATTATTGTGCTTTTGTTCTTTTAAAAACTGATTGCTTAAGGAAGGTCTCTGTAACTGTTGTTAGTCTATTTCTCTTTAGCATAGGTAACAGCAGTGACAATGTGAATCTCAGAATTTTCATTATATTAATCTCATTGCAAAGGGAATTAATACCTTTGAAGTAATATTTTTCTTCAGTTGGTCATAATTCCTATTATTCATCAGGAAGATTAAGCCACCTGGCTAGTCCTACCTCTGTCCATGTATCAGACTAGTATCATTCTGTATGCTCAGCCACAGGCAGTCCTTGAACCTGAAGTCGTTGGAGAGTGAAAATGCATGATGGAGCTCTGCTTTCCTGGACACAGCTGAAAATCTGCTGGTCCAGAAAGTGATGAAGTGGTGAATTAATTCCTTGTTTCGCTTTGCTTGTGTGTGCAGCTTTTGCTTCACCTATTAGAGTATCTTTATCTCAACCCATGGGTTGTCTCACTTTACCATTCTAATTCTCTGCCCATTCCACCAGAGGAAGGGGTATAAGCAAGTGGTTGTGTGGGGCTTGGTTAAATCACGACAAAGATGAAAGCCGTCCAGCATCCCCATTCTGAAGTGCTACAGAGAATTTTTCCACAAAGATTTCTTTCTTATATTTTGCATTGGAATAACTGACATTTATTTTTATTTCTGTTCACCATTAGTTGACTTCAAAGGTATTTTATACATGAGAAGATTCTGACAGTCAAAACACCTATTCCTTTTATGATCTGTTTTTATTTGTTGCAAGATTTTCTTGTGAAAATTCTATTTCAAGATTTTCTTACGTTCCCAGTTTTGTAAATGTGAAAAGAAAAGCATACACAGAATATTAATCAAGTCCTAATTCTGTCTTTAAGGTCAAACAGAATTTTTGAAGTTGATATATCTGACAAAGGATTATGACTACAAGAGTCATATCTACATCTTAAAAGCAGATTTGAGAAATGCCAAATGATTCCAGTTCTAACAGCAAAGCCAAGAGAAAACACCTTTCCACAGAACATTTCAGCTGTTTTCACTAATTTATTCAAGTATTAATTTTCCAGGGTAGATAGTGAGTATACAAGGGATGTAACCGTTTCAAAAATGTTGTCACAACTGTTGTGTTACCATAAATTAGGTCACCTCCTAGTCAGCAACATCTGAGATTGTACAGAAGATTACCAGGAAAGACTAACAAAGACGGTTTTCTATCTTCCCTCAACACAATGTGTGAACACAACAACCTTTCTCACCTGCATGTGCCCTTCAGCAGCTTTAGAGTTATATCACAGTGCATTAATATTTCACTATCTTCTTTTGGATTCATACAAGGTGATAGGGGTTAGGGGTGGAGGGTAGAGGGGCAGAAACATGCATGGGTTTGCCCTGTATTTTATTGCTACAGATGTGCTTTGCATGATTGCACAGCATCAAGTTGTCCCTCTTCAGGGTAAGAGAGCTGGCACATTAAAGCAGAATATCACTGAACGGCCTAATTATCTTGCATGCTGAAGTCCCCTCAAAAGCAAGAGTGTCCAACAACAACTGATACATGGAACTAAGAGTAAAGAACACTATGTCTTCTCTACTGATCCCTAGAGAAAGAGTTCACAAAAATTTGGTGGCCAGCCCTTACTTGAGAAATTAGACAATTGTGCCTTGCAGTCTATTAGTATAGGCTCTGTAGTAAACTTCTAACTTTTGTGTGCTTCATTGAGGCTATTGTCTTGGAGAGCAAAGAATAGACTTGTTTTTCTCTGAGTCCAGGTGATGGCATGGTACCATACTGTTTAGTGAAGAAAGAAATCATGTTTGGTCCTGCTGTTGGCTTCTTTCAGGGAGAGGATGCATTAGCATTAATGCACTAATCTCCTCTGGAAAGGAAACATGAGATAAGGGCCTCCTCCCAAGGAGAAAATATTGGAAAGGTCATATTTTTATAGCAAACTGAAGAGCAAATATAAGCATAGAGGCAATATTGTGCCAAATCCTATTTTGAGAGCTTCTTTTTTGTTTTTCAGAAGCAAAAATATCGTCTGAACTGATATTTTTCATTTTTGTGCTCAGTCTGCAGTTTACCACCTTTCATGATGAATAAAGTAAAATGTGGCTATTTTTCATTAAAAACTGCCTTTTGTACTTTAAAGAAAATGTCCTTGTCATTTTTTGCATACTGCTTAGTCCAGAAAAGAGTTATCTGGCAAGTTTCAAGTGCTGTATGTATATAGTCAAAGGGGAAGATTTCATACTTGACTGAGTTTGAAAGTAGCAGATAAGAAACAAATGCATTAACACATAAAAAACAACATATTCTAGAACATCTATTGGCCTTTGTAGAACAGGATGTTCAAAACAATCCTGACTCGATGCTCCAATGCAAATGGATTACAAGTATGCTTAAGGCACTATAGAATCAAGGCTTCAGGTACTGATCCAGTTCTGTAAAGTCAAAAAGGAGTCTCTGGGTATTGCATTGGATATTAAACACATAGAAAATGCATCCTGGCATCCTGGGAAGTGTTGAAGTGCATATAACATAATCAAAAAAATTTCCTTGTCTGTTTAGCACTTCTGAGCATATGTTACCACTATGCAAACACAGATATTGTTAGGCTGTTGATTACATGGTCAACTAGTTGTTGAAAAACTGTGACATTTTCCTTGTAATACTACACATCCCAATTTACTATTTTTGCTTTTTACATGTCTATATTTTTAAAGGATGGAAAGCACTCACTCTTAAAAGGGAAAAAAATATAATTTAAAATAATATTTTTGTGACATCAGGTTAATAAATTCACTGTCATCAAAATGCCAAACGATTCAAAGTTATGATTTCCAGGACAAACACAACATCCACACTGCGTGTAGACCTAGAAACAGCTGCCAAAGAAAGCGTTATAAAAATCTGTGCTGAGTAGAAGAGGACTAAGTTAAAATTCCCGTGAGAATCATCAATTTGAATTTCTTGAGTCCTCTGTGCATGTACATTCTTATCATGACACTGCACAGACATACTTTTTTTGCATTTCATACTACACTTCTACTACATTTGTAACACCAGAATATTTCACTGTGAATGTTAAGCACTAGGATTCTAATACCTTGCTCTTACAGAAAAGATTTACCAGAGCAGAAGCTGAGCTGTATTAATTTATTGTCATGATGAAAAGGATAGTGAGAATCAGAACTGACACTAACTCTTTCTATTTTCTCTGCTACTTTTTGATTGCAATCATTGTGGTCTCCAGGGATGTCATATCCATAACAGGCACACCAGCATTCGAAGCAGTTTACTGAGGCTGGAAAACAATTCTGATAAAAATGTGCTGCTACCAGAACTTGGCATATTAGAGTGTCTGAAAAGATTGCCAAGGTTGGCATTTTGCCTCTGTTGCCCAGGGCCATAGAAGATTGACACAAACTAAAAATAGTTGAAAAGATCAAATGTGTGTGTTTTTATGAGGCGCTTTTCTTTTCTTTTAAAACACAACTTGCCTGACAGACCACAAGCACCTAATACAGCAAAGTGCTGATGGTTTCAGGAATGGTGCTGGGGATCATATGGGCTTTGCTCATTTTGAGAGCACTCTACAGAACCAGATCTACAGCACATGTTAACATGTAAAATATTATAAACAAGGTGGAATTTTAAAAAGCCAAAGGAGTCAGAAAAGCAAATGTCAGTAAAAATCATGCAAATCATGTAGAAGTTGATGGACAAAACTAAAAACAAATAGGGGATTAGTATTTGATCAAATTTTTGATCAAGCATTAAGTTCTGTGACCTTTCTATGCCCACAGAAAATTCAAACCTCAAGACACACACCATCTGAGTAATAGTAAATGTACATGATTCTCCCTGGTTTTGCAACATCCTCTTTAGATTTTTGAAAACTTGAAATTGGTTTTACCCCATTTCTCATAGAACCATTTGGATGGATGAATACACACATGCACAAAATTATTTATTTCCTTTGATTTTTTACATAATTTTGTGTCTTTTTTTTGGTGCTTTTCCTCTGTAAGTTATCATGAAGAGAAGTTGTACAGGCAGAAATGTGTGCAGCATGCTGATTTCTAAATCAATTATAACTGATTAATAGGTCAGATGTAACAGTCTCAGAGCCAATATTCAACTTCTACAAACGATTTTCCAGAATGTAAGGATTACATTTTTAATTGATTATTCTAGAATATGAAGGAAAGATAAGCATGGGACAGCATTATATTGAGCATTTTATAAATGGAAAAATATGTTCACAAAGTTCAAGTTATTACTAATTGTGAACTATGCACAAACTTTTGACCTTCTTGCAGTCTTGGAGAAAAAAGAGCATAAGACCAGATTGGACATGGCTCTAAGCAACCTGACCTAGGAGGTGGCATTGCAGTCCATGGGAGTGGGGCTGTAACAAGATGACCTTTACGGTTCCTTCCAGTTGAAACCATTCTATGATTCTATGATTCTATCCTAGACTGTACACAGAATGCAACAGCTTGGACAATTTTCCAACACTGCCTCTGCTTGACCAAAACTATACTAGAATTCCTTTGAAACAGGAGAACTTTTTAATATGCAGATTTGTATTGCATAACTGCAAAAACTCAGGGGAACTTTCGGTTTCTTCTAGTGGATTTTCATGAAACTGCTAGAAGTTCCTTTCAGATTTTGTACGTACAAATGGTGTAATTAATTCATACTAAAATCTGTGGCACCTGAAGGAGCTAAAAGGATAGCAAAACTTTCCATGGCTTCAGAGAGGTAGAACCAAGACCAAATTTCCAATCAATTCAAATTAATTTTACATTAATACAAAATGAGGTCTGTATGCTACACAATCTGTCTCTGTGGAATGATATTGTGTGTTTGAGAATCAGGAGAAACACTCTCACTAGAAAGCTGTTTCTAGCAGCTAGTTACAACAGGAGCACTACTGCATCTGAGGAACATTATGATTTTCAGTGCCACTGTTATTCAGCTATGGAAGATTTTGGGTTCAATTACTTCTTGTATCTTATAAAAAATACCTAGTTTCTCCAGAAAAGTAAATAAGAAAAATGTTGTGGCATGATCAATTTCTCTGAAGAGCTAATAAAACTTCATTTCACGAACTTCTCTCAAATGCTGATCCACACATTTCTAGTTACTGGTTGTTGGGTGGCTGCCGAGTCATCAGAGTGACTGACATACTTTTGACTTTAAAAAATGCTTATTTGGTGCATCAGTAGCAGTTTTCAATACACTGGTTGCTGTGCCCTGCAGACCTCTGAGTGGAATTAGACTGTCCTGGCCCACAGAGGCAGATTCTCCAATTATGATTTCTGCAATACCATCTCTCCCTGCCACTTCAAGAACAGCAGTGGTGGTGGATGCTACAAAGCACAGGACTTTCACACTTACAGCTCACTTCCATGCTACTTGCAGGTATTGTGGCAGAGATTAATAATAAATACTGCCTCTTAATATTGTAGTACAAATACTTCACCAAAACTCCTTATTCCTTTAGCCTTTGTTTTCCTTTTCTCATAGGAAGGAATATGTGTTTTTCTGAGGAAAACATTTGATATGTTCATCAAGTTTGTTTCTTCATTATGCTGGTAGTGGTGGAGCTTTTCTCTGTTGGTGGCTGTGATTGCATCTGTTTGTTATTGGCCTATTACCCACGGAGACTGAGGGCATGTGTGGACGGCTTTCACCACTACAAGTTTCATGCTGAAAGTTGGCCATATGAGAAATATCTCCACGATTACTGGGAAAGAGGTTAAAAGGATCAATGCCATTTTGTTGTCTCCACTGAGGGATTAATAAATTGTAAATTTCCTCTTTTGTGTCTCAGGATGTACACAGCTAGAAATATATGTTAACAGAGCAGCTGTCTCCAGTCTCAAGCATTCAGAGACATCCTTATTCAATTAGATTGTCACTGATGAATTCATACTTTTAATACATTTTGGTCCTTAATTTGTACTCTGGGCAAAAAAATAATTCCTACGTTTTCTAGTCCTACTTTCTCTAGTCCTGGTCCTCATTTCACCAAATCTTCATAAATAAAATCATAAAAGCACAATAAATGAATGCGGTTAGTGAAACAAAGGATACAGTAGTACTTTTAATTTCTTCCAAATTATTGTGCAGATACCACTAAAATAAGAGGTCATTTCAAGCGATATTTTCATATTTCCTATGCTAAAAGAAAAGGTATTAAAATGTTCTCTGTCATGAAAATTTGTAGTATATATGATTTTATGCCATGTCTTAAAAGTATTGAAGCATTTTCATACTAAACCAGGTGTTTTGGTCAGAAAGTAACTTGAAATAATATTTGTGTCATGTCACAGCACTTAGCACAAAGGCAGGGAGACTGTGCAAACCTTGACAAATTATAGAATGGCACAACCACCAACCATCATGAAGTTCAACAAGGGAAAGTGCTAGATTCTGAACTTGAGATGGGGCAACCCTGGATGTTCAGGCAGACTGGAGAATGAGATGCTGGAAAGCAGTGCTGTGGAAAGGGACCTCGTCAATGGCAAATAGAATATGAGTCAGCAGTGCCCTGGCAGCCAGGAGGGCCAACAGTGTCCTGGGGGGCATCAGGCACAGCATCGCCAGCCAGGCAAGGGAGGGGATTGTACCCTCTGCTCTGCTCTGCTCTGGGGCAGCCTCACTTCGAATATTGTGTGCAGTTTTGGGTGCCACAGTGTAAGACATTAAGCTTAATGTCTTATAGAGAACATCCAAAGGAGGACAACAAGGATGGTGAAGGGTCTAAAGGGGAAGCCATATAGGGAATAACTGAGGTCACTTGGTCTGTCCAGTCTGGAGGCAATTGAGGAGAGACCTCATTGCCCTTACAACTTCCTCACGAGGGGAAGAGGAGGAGCAGGCACTGATCTCTTCTCTGTGGTGATTAGTGACACGACACGAGGGAACGGCCTGAAATTGTGCCAGTAGAGGTTTAAGTTGGATATTAAAAAAAGGTTTTCCACCCAGAGGGTGGGTGGGCCCTGGAACAGGTTCTGCAGGGAAGTGCCACAGCACCAAGCCTGGCAGAGTTCAAGAAACTTTCAGAAAATATTCTCAGGCACTTGGTGTGACTCTTGGGGGCGGTCCTGTGCAGGGCCGGGAGATGGACTCAATGATCCTTGTGGGTTCCTTCCAACACAACATATTCTATGATTCTGTATCCTGGGCTGAGGTCTTTGCTTTCGAAGTACAAATAATAATGCACAGCAGATCTTTTTAGTAGTGACACATTTTCACAAGCAGCAGACTTATCTACCTACTCTTATGTGGGACAAGCATAATATCTACCCTTGAGTCAATTACAAAAACTTACTGAAGCAGAGGGCTCTGATCTAAAATCCACAAAAACCTTATAAAGTTAACAACCATCACCTGAATCATCATAACACTCGACGTACACACCCTAAGACTACCTCAAATCTGATATAAGGACACTTAGCTTAGGCCTTCCTTTCAGTTTTAATGCAAATCCTATTATCTTGTAACTGGAATAGATTAAGGACATATACACTTGCTGTGCCTGTTGTTCAGATGACGTTTATGACTTTTGATCAGTAGAACACATAGGATCAGAACCAGGTCCCCAGGACTCAATACAGTGCCTGAATATAACTGTTGAAGCTTTGCTATTGTATGTAATAAACTACATAAGAGTTAACTGAATAAGCATAATTAAGGTCAAAATTAACATGACATAGTTTTTAAAATGAAAATCCTCTTTCTGTTTTGTTCTTTTGTTATATTGAAAGCAACACCAGCTGAATTTATTTACAGAAATGTAGTGGTTATTGTCTCTGAAACTTTCAGCCCCTTGAATTCAGACTAAGACCTAAAAGACTCATAGTGTGCATATAACTCACAAATTACATCAGGATCGGATCTTGCATGCTGAGATTCCTGCATCCTCTTGCATTAACAGTTTGTTTTTGACACTCACATAGCACAGGTCCAGGTACTCTTTCCTCTCCATTATACCATGCCTTCAGGTATGTTCTTTGCTCTGTCACACTCCCCCACTGGAAAAGCGAATTTTCAAAGGTTCTGGAGAAGGTTTGAGACCTTCATAGAAAAATTTTTTGGTGTTGTTGGAAAACCTAATGTGTTTTCCCATAGTTGAAGGCACTGAAGGTGAAACTTGATCTAACCATGAAAGCAATCAGGTATGTCTATTAGAACACATTTTTTGCTGAATTCAGCATGAATAAAGTAGTACTTGATCTCCTGAGAGCAGTTGTTTGGTCTCTTGAGAAAGGGCCAATTTATAGAGATACTTTTCAAAGTGTTAAGCAATGCAACTCTTCTCTCTATTACTTGTTCTTCCTGTTGCAGCAAGTTCTTAGGTCTTTGCTTTTGTAAACAATTAATTCATTAATCGTCTTCTTAACTGGGTTCTTTGTAAATCTCTGTTCTCTAACAGAAAAAGAAGAAAATATGAAAGCACTTTACAGTGGTTTATTATGGCCCTTTAGCAGCATTGGAAATATTCCATCAAGAAATTTCAGTCACATTATTTGCTGTAGGATAGATTAATCAAAAAAAAAAAAAAAAGGAAATTCCTTTAAAGGCATTAACCTTTGCTAAAAATTGCAGATGGCTGTAATGACAATTTTTATGCCTTGGGTATTAGATGATGCACAAAGTGACTGACCCAGCAAAAAATATCCATATCCTTATGGACTGTGCAAGCACTGGATGCTGGTTCCTCAGCAGGTGAGTTGATATATTCAGATGAAAGGTCAAACTGCGACAGAAAGCAAAGACCTCAAGTACAAGTAGTGAATGGACTCCCTGTGTCCATCTGTCACCACCCCTGGTCTCTAGACAGTCTTCCCACCGAGAGCCATGTGAATTACAAGGCTTCCCTTTCCTTTTCTCTCTCATTCCTTTCTTCTGTCCCTCAGTGCTGTGAACAACACATTACTCCTTCACTACTTGTCTTCACAAGTACCTTCTGCTTCCTTGCTCCTTAAATATGTATAGTGAATAACTAACAAATCCGCTGGAACAGTAATGACATGGGTTTCAAAGCCAGATCACCAACTCAGAGTAGTTCATACTGATTCCTGTTTGTCCCAGCTGACAATAACTGCATATCTCTCCACACGAAATAAGTTTTAAATGTCAGGACTTTCTATTGTCATTATTCAGATAATCGGAAGAGATCAGTTTTGTCTATCTGCTTGCTTAAACTAGCACTTTTGTGATGTTAAAGGACAAAACCTCTATCCTCGTTGCACATTTCCCGTACAGTACCTATATCAACAGCTTGTTCTTATTTAGGAGTACAAAGCAGAAAAACTTTGAAAAGGTTTGAGAGTAGGTCATATTGGCTTACAGAAAAGCTAATTATACCCACACTGAACTGGTGTGTGAATGAATAATCCAAACCTACTGTACCTATAAAAGTGGGGTGAACAATAATGTTCAGGACACATCATTTTTAAGACGAATTGAACTTATTCTAAAAATTGTGTATTTCTTGTGATATTCCTGTTCAGTCATGGGTGAAGGAAAAAAACTAAAAGGAAAAAGAAGGCAGTGAAGAGAGTGAAGAAATACAAAGCACAGTTCTTGAGAGATATTAAATATTTGCCCTAGGTTCAGATGCAATTTTTTGGAGGTTCATATCTAGCTCTGTTTGTCAAAGTTGATTCTTACAGGAAAGATTTCTAAAAACAGATGCAAATGTATATTACTTTTCCTCTCTCTAAATGTCCACAAACATTTAAATTATGTGTCCTAACTACACGCTGTTCATGTACTTGCTTCATTATTGCAATCTATCAAATCTGCACAGGTAATATTAAAAATCTGGTCATGTATATAGGATGCTTGAAATCAAACAATTAATTACTTTTAGAAGCAGGGTTCTTTTTCAAAGATGAAGGAAAATATTTTAGTTAGTCAAGATGTCTTATTTCTTCTCCATAATATACAGAGCTTTAGGGAAAGATTAGGTTTATTAAGTCAGATTCACAATGCAGGCTTTCAACACTGCCATTTCCAATAAGTACACATTTGTTTAATATTAAAGTTCCCTTTCAAAACAAAGTAGTTAAGCCTACCCTTACATTTATACATCTGCAGTTTGTTTGATAACTTACAACATAATTACAGGCTGTCCTCCCACTAAATGCTGTATTCAGACTTATGAAACAAGGTGGTAAAATATGCACTGGAGTCTGAGTACTAAGCCCGTAATTTACCATAAGCACTAGGAAGAAAAGAAACAGAGGGGAACCCTGCTATTTAAACTGCTCAGTTATCACGTTTTCCTCCCCCACACAAGCAGTAGCATATAACCCATTCATATTTCAATTTTACATTTCCCAAACTGTCATCTTGTGTTTCAAGTTCATTTGAAATCCAATCTGCTTATCAGAGCAGCAGTGAATGCTATTGCAGATCGAGAGAGAGCTATCACTCCCCACTAAGAGATAGGTCTGTAGCACACGGGTTGGTGAAATAAAGCAGGCCTTCTGGGGTTAAGAAAATTGCCCAGTGTTATGGAGGGAAGGGTTGTTCATCCCCTTTCTTACCTCCCATGTCCAAGCAATGAGACAGTATCCTCCCTCTCTGTTGGAGCTGCAGCTAAAATAACAAAGTAAATTTCCAGGTAGAACCAGGGAATTTGCAAAAATGAGAGGCTGACCTAATTCCAGCCATTTCAGCCAAGTTTCTCCCAGAGGGTGGGCCACGCCAGGGGAGGCACTGAAGAGGCCAGCTGCCCATTGTCCTGCAGTGCTCGCTGTGGGATACCTCATCACCCCTATCCTTTCTCCAGAGCTGCTTGCTCACATAGAAAACAAGGCTCACATGGTACCTGGGTTCTGTCCAGCTTTTCCTTCCAGCCCAGCTTCCCTTGGAGTAGGAAGCTCCTGTGCACCCGTTTCCTCAGAGACTGCAAGCCATTAGCCAGAAACAATGCTTTCAGGTAATCACATTCTCTTTCTTTTTTACTTTTTTGTGGTTGCTGTTCATTTTACTCTCCCATCATATTTAAACAGCAATCACAGGTTCTGAGCTGTGATTTTCTGTGATATGTGTATGTAAAGCTCACCTTGCAGCAGTGTTCTCAGAACTGCACTCTGTAAATATGCCAGTTCACTTGGTGCTGCTCCAGACAGCATTTGTTTCAGACACTACCTACTGTAGTAGGTAGCTGTAGCAAATTACTGAAGCTTTAGATTTTAAAAAATGAAAGCCACATCTTTACATAAATTCACTAAACACATCCTGTACTAAAAAAAATAACTATTAAAGACATACTTATTTTTCACCATGTTTTTTCTATCTTTTTGCTGCCTCTCAGACCTACATCATAAATATCAATGAAATCAAAGTCACTCTTAATGCCATTTTAAAATCTCTAAGCTACATTTGCCATCATTGCAAGATGAAAGGAGAGTTCATCTGCTGTGAGAAAACAAGTAATACTAGAATAACATCTTAAATGTAGGTATGTGACTTTCATAACAGTGAAAGATTTATTAGGGAAGGAGATAATATACTGAAAGCTGAGTGTTTTACATTCCTTTGTTTGCTAAAGCATCTCCATAATATGATCCTGAGAAACCTAGGTCCATTCCCACTCATTCTGAAATTTTGTGAAATGCCAAGAAAATTAGAGAAGCATATTCCACACCATTTGCTCACTAAGCTTCCTCTTAGTTCTCATACCTGTTTTATTCAAGGACACTCATCTCAGATTTTGTCTGGGCTTTCAAAGAAAATAAAGGATGTTTTCCTCATGCCAAAGTCCATACTGGTTTTTTTGCAGTGTACTCGACAAGCAGATAAAACTGGTAAAGACACAAACTACCAAGAAGCTGTAGGACTCTGTTGAAATTTTGTCTCCTGCAATTACATCCAAAGTTGTAGCCTTACTGAGATTCTAGTTCCTAAGTGAGCTTCACCAAAGTGGTATCTGACAATATCTGAAATAGTACAGGAATCTTTAAAGCACAATTTGAAAAGGTAAAAGCTTTTTTGACCTGTACGGATGGAACATATAAACCATGGCTAGGACATGAGTCTTCCAATAGGGGTCCTTATTTAGCTACAGTCCTTTAAGCTGAGCCAGGGCTGGTTAGAACATACAAGTCCCATCACCTGCTTCAGAAAAAAATATTAAAAGGTGTTAATGGAAGAGATAGACAGATAAAGAGGAAAATCAGACGGGTCTCTTTCATTATTTTTGAAAGCTCTTTTTCAAACTGTGTTGAAGAGCTAAGAAATTCAGTGCAACTGTTGCCATATCAGCATAAAAAATACAGTACTACTGTAAAAGAAAGGATGTGAGGCAGCGTGTTAAGGTGTTTGATTCTCAAATAATAAATCAGACTTATGTTTGAAATAAAGCTCCTATATAAAACAAATTACAGTTTCTCTTCTTATCTGTCAAAGCTGGCTACTTGCATGTCTGATTGCCTATGTAATCTGAATCATAGCAGGTATAATTTATGCTTTTTTCCCTAAACCTTTCTCCAGAAAAACATTTCCTTGGACATATTTTCCAAAACTCCAGTTTGTCATTCTCTTCTTTTCCCATCTATCAGTTAGCCAGAATATATTCTTCAATGCAGTGGTGAAACGTGCATGATGTGATAAGTCCATCTAGAAGAAGCACATCCTCTATGACATAGGTTGGTATTTGGGCATGTAATTCCTTTGGGTTTTGAATAATTGCCTAATTAACGTCCATCTATAATTCAAATAGTGTCAATTAAGGCATGAATGTGATGATGTCCACAAAAAGAAAGAAATTACAGATTATAAGTGGCTTCTGAAAAGACATTTCACACCTGTGAACTGACCCACCTGGCATGAAAACAAGAACAGGAAGGCACACACAAGACTTTATTTTATGGTCTGCCTAATTATCAAGCTATACCTTTTGTCCCATGTAATTAAGGCCACTGTGAGGGAGGGAATGGTGCTTATGGCTGGATTCACAAAAAGGTCTACTGAAGGGTGTATTTTGATGGTGGGCAGTGTTTTTATTTTTTCTTGATTCCTGCCAGTTGTAGGAATCAACTGCTGACAGATGTACTACAATTCAGAGTTAAATTGCTAGGTGGCTGGGCTCTGGATTGCCTGTTGCTTCTTTAAAGTTCAACAGCAACGACCTTTGTCAGCAAAGCTCTCTTGTTTCCTCAGCTAATGCACTGATTTGGGGTTTACTCACACTACTCTGTTTCGTGACAGCATCTTAAGTGCTCCATCATGGTGAGGTCCATGAAAAATTGTGATATAACAACAAAAGTTGCAGTTGTTTTTCAGTTCTTTGATCTGGAAGCCTGAAGTGAAAGGTCTGCTCTTGCTCTAACTAACACTCCCCACCACTACCAGGTTAAAGCACAGGTTGCAGTGCCTGGGCTTCAGTTGCATCCCTTCTCTCTGCCAGGGTAACCATGGACCCTGGGTCCACCTCTTGAGCCTGAATAGGTTGGGAGGCCAGGTCCCACGAGGTCTCTGGTGTAAGGAAAGGTTGCTGCAGTGCTGGGGAGAGAAAGGGATTGAAACTATACGCAGTCAAGGTTCAACTTAGTAAGTTGTTGACATTTTGGCAAACCTGATTCAAGCCTAGGGAAACCCCAGTGCCATTGAAATATATATCACTTGTCCTGTTTCAAGCTTTGTCTTTGGCCTTTAGGAAATATCTCCTTTTAATGTCATTATTATAAATAAATCTATAGCTCCTGCAGAGTGGGAACAAGTTTAAAAAAGAAATATTTTTGCATGGTCCCTTATTG
The DNA here is from genome assembly GCA_013397175.1 of Platysteira castanea. NCBI lineage: Eukaryota > Metazoa > Chordata > Aves > Passeriformes > Platysteira > Platysteira castanea. The sequence continues at coordinate 690,290 of VYXC01010733.1, read as the reverse complement.
GGACACAATTGCACTAGGCTAGAAACCCTATGGTTACATATTCACACTAATAAAAAGCAAAAATTTCCATGTCACCTACAGACTTGCCTGCTCCTGGAACGTAGTTCAGTAAGAATTGACTTGGGTTAAGAAATGTAAAATAGAAGAGTGAGTTTTCAATAATTTCAGGCTCTATCAGTTCCAGTAGAAGTCCAAACATGCTGTTAGACCTCCAAAAATATATTTACAGGCTGCATCCAGAGCTACTGATGTTTTCCGTTCATCATTATATAAGTTATGCATGAGGACAAAGTATGCTGAAGAGCTGTTAGGGAAGGTGACACTACCACAAAGTATTCCTATTCAAGCAGACTTTAAAATGGATTGTAACAAGTGTGAGATGTAGCAGAACTTAGCAGTCAACAAGCCAAGGATAAAGACAGTCATCTACACCCCAGAAGGTCCTCCAAAACAAGGCTGATCATTGCCAGTACTGAACAACCAAACTATGTCAGACAGTGTCAGCTTTCCAGACAGTCACTAATGCTGACTGACATGCAAAGTGATTGTGAAAATATCAAACAATAGTCCAGTTCCTGAGGTTCTTACTCATACATTTAACTCGGTTGTTACTAGGGCAATTTTTTTTATTGAAGTCAATCCATTCTGACACCCTGCTCTGAACGCTTGTTGGACTTGGCAATAGTAATTCTTTCTGCTTCTTTTCATATGTTATCCCTTCAGCCTTGATCCTTTCATCTGTGTCCCCTGTAGGAATGATGTGCAATCCCTACTCTATTTCCAATTATTGAGACATCTGGGGATGGTAGTAAGGAGGCATGACAACCGAAATATAACAAAGGACCCTAAATTTAAAAAGCAAATAAACCTAATAGTTGCAGAGAGAAAAGATTGCTATGATTATAAACATACATTATAAACACCTGATAATCTACTCGCTATTTGAAGTATGTTTAATTCAACTGAATGCAATATCTTTTCTCTTGCAGAAATTCTGGATCTGAGTAAAAAGAATTAAATCATGATGAGAGATGAAAAAGATGAAAAAGAGGGAAACTCAGGATTTTTGTGTTGAAAATAACTCTACCAGTTGAGAAACAAATAAAAAAAAATCCCAGGTTTCTACCAAACTGCTTCTGCAAAAATTTGACATCAGTTTGAAGTTTCAGCCAAGTAAAAATGGTGTACAAAACTTCAAACTGTGGAATCTTTTTCTTTTTTTCTGCAAAGAAAGACTATCTAATTGTTTTAAAACTCTACTATAAACAGTCAATGCTACCTAATTGAAAGAAACAAAGCTGGGAGATAGTAAATGATGTTTAAATTCAGGATGACGAAGAAATACTGGCAACAAACATTTTGATACCTTGCATCAGAGGTCATGGTGAAGACACGTTCAGCAACTCAGCACAACATCAATGTTATGTCTGCCAAACAGGAGGATGGAGAACATTTTGTCATGCCTCCAAGGCAAATTCTCTCTAAATTAATCTACAAGCCAGATAGACTTCTACCACCAGAACAGAATATCCTGAGTATTTATGCATTTCAGGCAGCCCCTTGTAACCTCCAGCTCACCAGGTCTCACTCTACCACGTGTGCTATAACATCAGTGCTCTGCATTGCCACTTGTCAGCCACAAGCTCCTAGGCATGCCAGGCACCCTGCCTAAATTCTCAGCAATCATGTCCTTTCAGGGTGAGTGATTTGAAGGTTCCTGGATGGAGAGAGGAAAGCCTGCTTTATAAGCCTGTATCATGCTGTGAGACCAGCTCCCAGCTTTGTGTTATGCAAACCTTAATCTCTTCACAACCTGTCTAGTTTCATCTTAGTCTGGTGTGAACATCGTTTCTCTGCTGAGGAATCTGGATTGCTCATGATCTAATCATATCTCCTGTCATCTCAACACAGGTTATTTCTCCTACATGTTTATCATAGATGCATGCTTCCAAACGTCAGCTAAAAACAATGTGACAAAATCAGCAAAAGGTTTTGCTTTATCAAGTGCAAACCAGCCTGTTGGGTATTCAAGCAAAATGGCACCATCTTCTTTTCTAATTTTTAATCCTAATGCTTGCCTTTTCAATGTGACTAGTTGCTTCTTCCTTGCTTATCCTCTAAATCAGACAGCAACAGTACGTTTTCATACTGTACTGCATTTTCATAACTCATGTAACATGAAAAGTTGTTTCTGTGTCAATTTTTTTTGTCATTGACTACTTTAAATGTAAGTCTTCATCCACTGACATCCACAAAGCATTTCTGTGAATATCCTTGAATATACTTTCAAAAGCAATCATTCCCTCTTGCACAGAAATGTATGGGCCTTTTAAGTACATAACCAAAAAATCACACATCCTTGGGCTCTGTGTGTGGGTCCTTCTCTGCTTCTACTGTGTTTTTATTTTGACGTTTATTGATCTTTTTACCCTCAGATCCAAACCTGTAAAAACACAGGGGAAAAAAACTCCTCTTGCAAGTGACAGAAAAGGAAAAGGGCAGCAAAAGCCCATGCCAAAATCCAAAAGTTGAAGGAAGGATCCCAGTGAGCTGATACAGCCCTGTATATGCAGGGTAATAAAGAGGAGAGCAAGCCTTCCTTGTATTTAACCCTGCTTGTAGGAGAAAGAGAAATGGCAGCAAACTCAGGTCTTCCCAGTAAACAAAGAGCCAGAGGGAAGGGGGAACAGACAAAATCAGGCATATCATTGGGAGGAAACTGTCCCCTGAGAAATAAAAGAAAAAAAAGGGAGGGAAGCAGGTGAGACACTGCCCCAAGGTCTGTTTGAGGAGGGGTGCAGCCATGCAATGTTTACCCAGACCTTTCAAACTACGTAGTGTAGCCTTCAGTAAGACATTATTGTGAACACATTATAGCACAGCTATCAACCTAACACAACCATTCACATCCAGGCAGGTTGAGCACTTCATACATCACTCTATCTAGGGCTTTGCCTTTAAATCCTCTTATTTTGCTACCTCAAAGGCTCCTCAGTGTGTCCTAGTCAAAGTGGCTGCACAATTTATCAATAACAGCAGCTGCTGACACATCTTGCAGTTGCAACTGTAGCAATCCACCTGTAAGGAAACAGTGAAAAAATCAGCATCTGAGATATGCACGGGTAACAAAGGCAGGGCACTGGTTTCGAGAGGCCTACAGCAGGCTCCAATACAGAATATTTAAATGAATGTGACATTGATTTCTCCTGTAGCTCAATTCAGTAATTAAAGCTATAACCAAAGGTTCTTTTCATTTTTTACTCAGGCAAATGCTTACTGCAGTCAAAAGAATCTATCCAATGAAAGTCCAGGAAAACCTCAGTAGAAGTCCAAAGATTTAACACTACTTGCTTTATTTCTAATCACTCTCTTTTAGAAGGGTAATTAAAGCCACTTGACATGTGAGATGCAGTATACGTGCTCTGACCTAGTATGAGAAAGTAACAAGATAGCCTTCTTTGTTAGAAAATAAAAAGCGTTAACCAGAAGCAATAATCTCCTCTGGGTTTTCTGCAGCATGCCCTGATTAAAAAGGAAATCTTTCTCCTGTCTGCAGATAGAGACAGATGAAGTCTACAATGCAGCATTTAGACTCCAAAAGTTACAGTGGTGCAGCGTGAGGCAGCTGAAGGCAAACTCTGAGCCAAGACCTTCCCATCCTCTCCCTTTGCACCCCAGCCCCATCCCTTGTTACCTGTCCTGCCCACCCATGCACCTGCAGTGCCCACTGGTGCTCCCTCATCTGCCCTCGCTGTCTCCTTCCCTGCTTCCCTGCACACAGGCAGACATTTCCTCCACTGCTGAGAGCTGGATTGTTGCCCTTATTTATTTGGTTCTCTTTTTTCTAATCGCTGGAGATGACCACATGGGGTTGTCTTTGTCACATCAATACTGCTGCCTTTTATAATTACAAGACACTGGCAGTCCTGTGTATTTTCAAATGCAGTTTAAGGATTAATGTTATTACATACACTTTTCTTCTGATAGAACTAAACAGTTTTCTCCATACTGTTACATATTCACAATAATCTCTTAAATGTCATCTGTGGAAGGTAGAGCACCATCAGAAGTGATCATCAATTAACATATACTGTGATATCAAATCCCCTTCTAAATAATCTTAAAGTTTAATTTTAAGAGGTTTTTTAACATTCAGAGGTTACTTAACACAGTTTAAAAACAATGGCATAGGTCACTTGGAGGCAAAATAGTTTGAGAAGCTATCTGCCTGTACAGCAAAATGCTAATGCCCTTTGAAATACAAAGGCGAGGGAGTTGTTCTATTTATTGTCTACTGTTTTGTACATTTACAGACCAGGTCCAGAAGTATTTATCTTTCACCTCAAAATCTGATTGCTGTGCTAATGCCATTTAAAACTAAATGGAAGAAAATTATATTCTCCACAAGAATTTGATTGTTTCCTTTCTTTGGATGGAAAAGGAAATAATAGTAATTTTTATTCACACAAATTCCTATATAGAAACCTCTATGCGTAAATCACATTGGGCCTCTATAATTTGTTATTAGCTATTGGTTATAGTTGAGATAAATGCATGGGAACACTATTTATGTAATTGTAAGCAATGTCACATTTGGATTTGGATCTCAGACTTCCTGTAGCTTTCTACAAATCTTTCTTTAGTTTTCTCTTTTCCTGCAAATCTTTGAGTTTAAGCCGAACAGGAATACTGCTCCCAGTCACAGGAAGAGTCAAATTAGCTCTCAGTGAGCAAAAATACCTGAGGGAAATCACTATGCAGTTGTATCAACCATGTACATAACGTTTAAAGTGGCATTTGAGGAATTAAATGGGATGAAATATTCAGGAATTATTCAAGTTTTCAGTGACCCATATGATGCTTTTGTCAATATCTTTACAGACTCTTTACAGAGAGGTCCAGTGTGCTTTCCTGACTCCTGACATGGTGCAGTCCAAAGGAAATGGCTTAATGCCACATACCATGCTAATTCTTCATATATTTTCCCTTCATATTACGTCTTGTGATCTTCTCTATCACACTGATAGTATGTGCAACATAACACAGGACAACAGAAACAACTTACTGATTCACAAGTGGGAAAACCTTCAACTGAAAATGTTTACAGTTGTGTAGAATGCTTGGGTATCACCTTCCCAGATGAGGAAGGAAAATAGTTCAGTGTAAAGATCTCATCCTTTTGTGCCCATTCAGTGATTATTGTTAGTGCCTCTAGAAACCCACAAAGTAATTTACAATGTGTCTTTTCAGAATACAGTCCAAAGAAATTATTTAAGAAAATTTTCAATTTTAGCACTTTACAGAAACACGAAGCTGTACTTGCTTTGTTTGGAATAGAGGTCTACAATAATTAATTTTATATGTATATGCAGGTACTACAAGTATATGTTCAGATAGCTTACATGTAGACAGAAGCTGAATACCCACTTATGAGTTAAGTTTACATGCCCCAGTTCCAGATATTCTGCTTTTAAATTAGGTACTTAATTGCATACTCAAAGTCTTGATTTCTGTTTGTAAATCTGATCTTGATTGGATTTTCCCTTGAAAAAATATTCCCAAAGCACCTCTGCCACTCTGTTGCAAGTATTTTCTTCCCCTTCCCAGTCTTTAACTTTTATCACAGATTCCTTGGGGAAAATATATTGTTTACTATACCAAAGCATATTGCAGCTCACCTGGTCTTTCTATTTGCACAAGTAAAAGAATCGTTCTGTAGATCTCCCAACTGACAGTGCAAAAACCAGACCTGCACAGGAAAGAAATTAGAGCCTGCACTCATGCCCACAGTCTATAAAGCAGGTTATGTATTTGGAGAAAGGTTCCTTGCTCCCTCACTTCCTGGATATATGTGAAAACCTCAGGCATAATGCAAGCTGCAGCAAATTTCTTTCAAAGCTACAGAAGTCCAGTCTGAATCTGGACCACAACATAGAGTTCCCATTCTCCTCACACAAAACAGGACAATGCCTCTCTAGACTCAGTACTTTACATACACATTCAGATTTGGGCCTCCAGAACTAGGAATACCAAACTGTCTTACATATTTTTCCAGCTTATGATGTATGCTACAGCCCACTAGGAACAGATCTGAAATAATTATATTTCATTTCATCTCACGTCAGACAACAAATTAGCTTAGCACGTTTTAATGGAGTGGTGCACAGTGTCTCTTTCACTTAATGAGACCACATTTTGATGAGAGACTCTAGTGGGTTAAGGAATCATAACCATAATGAAATACAAGGTTTGGGGTTTGGTTCATTAGGCAACAAGGAGAGCTCTTCAGAATAGTTGCTTCCAAAAAGAAATACTGATGGCAGGATGTTATATCCCTCTGGAGAGTTTTTCTGTGAACTGTCATTACTGAAGAAATGTACTTGGAGGGAGAGTAATGGAAAGAGGGATTAAAGAATTCAGCTGTGCCACAACACATTTATCCATCAAAAGAGGATAAAAAGTTGATTTCTCAGTCATGAAAAGAAAAAAATATAGTTCATTAATCTGGTTTGATAATGAACCTTACACTGGAAAAAGAGCCATTTCTATTTCCAGAACATCAGTTATCTTGCATAGATTCAATGTATGCATGACAACTGGCAGTTATATGCATCTCTTTCTGCCATGTATACAAAAAAATACAAGCAGAAGAAATGGGCAACATGCATGTCTCCAGCCTCTGGCAGATCTTTTCCTATAAGAAATTAGTATGGTGATTTCTCTAGGAGCAGACAGTGAGAAAAAGGGGACAAATGAGCAATTTTGCACTATTTAAACCTACAGAAACTGCACTTAACTTTCCACTTCACAATGAAAGTACAATCAAGCAAAAGTTGAGGGTTACTTTTGGGACATGTGATGTGTTTTCGTACCAGTTCTCCTTATGATTATAATTTTCATGAACTAGCAAGCATACTGGTAATAGAGGAGGAGGGAAAAGTTATGGATTACCTTGCCCAGAGATGGTCCCTCCGGCAAAGTAAGCCGAAAAGTAAGCCAAAAAGTTGTGTAATTTTTAAGAAGGTTGAAGAAAACCAGATAAAAGAGGCAGGAGTTTATCCTTTGGTGCACTTTTATCCATGCTTGTCCCAGAAGCTAAGCCTTACACCTTTAGCATCAAGTAATTATGTCCATTTTAAAATCTGAACAGAAGAAGATAAGAAAGGATTTCAAGTCCTGGAAAATAACCAATACGCCTTTCATTAGTAGTAACGGAACACTTTGAAATCAGAGGGGAGAGTTGGAAGCCCTGAACACTTCTTTACTATAATAAAATGTTAAAAGTCTGAATCTGGAGATTGGAAGAGGATTTCTGGGAGCTCTGTTCCTCTTTACACATGCATGTTCCTCCTTACATGTGCATGCCATGGACCACAAAAGATCTCACAGAAAACTGTACGATAATACCTTCAATCTCTGAAATACTGAAAACAAAGTACAGTGAATGTAGTAGAAACATTCCTTTTGAAAGTTAACATGCAGACTGTAGTAGCCCTCCCAGGCATAATCATCCAGCAAAAATTATAATTAAAAGTCGTAATACATACCTTTTTCCCAAATCCCACACTTGACTTTGATCATAATATCAGATTACAGGGCACACATAATCAACAATATTGTAATTAAATTCCATCAAAGATTGCTGACCTTTTGGTGCAAGCTTTTGGGTAAAATTCACGGTACACAAACATGTTTTAGTCTATATATTTAACATGCATAAAGAAAGGTAACTTTTGACATCAACATAATTAGCCCTGGCATATTGACTCTACATGTCAGCGCTTGGCTGTGAGCTAACTTGTGTGAGATCTTGACATAATCATGTTAAGTGCTGCCAGTTTGAGGAGCTGCCGTGGATTAAACAAGAAAAATGGTATCAACAATGTAGGCGTGCATCCTCTGCCGCATGTTAATGAAGCCATTTGCACTAAAATTGTTGATATTTAGAATTTCCTTTGTTTTAATTATGATAAAAATCAATAGTATAGAATCTTAGTACTTTTTGAAATAGGCTGTTAATTGACCTATTGATTATTTTGGAGAGTGAGATAAATAATCTTCCTGAAAATACATTCCCTTTTCCAAGGTCTTTTCTGTGTCTTCCAGGATGCTGAGATCTACTGACAGAATAATGTTGCCTTTTTACCGTATGAATAAATAGCCATAATAGATACAGCATAATTTACAGATTATTTCTGTTCTCCTTGAACCAAGGTCTGAAAGCTGCTAAAAACACTCAATAAGGGAAACTTGCCATCAGATGAAATTTGGATTTATATCCACAGAAAGCACTAGATTTAATTTCTCTCAACTTTATCTAGAAGTTGCATACTGAGAGCAGGGACCTCTGAAGACTTTTCAACTTGGCCTGTCTTTGCATACTTGATATCCTGCAATCACCTTCTGAAATCTTAGAGCAGTGTCATTTCTCCTAGCAATGAGAGATAAGAGGATGTACTTTGCACATTCCTTAAGCTTGATAACATTAAAATACTATATCTTGGCATCAGTAGAAACTTCATTGCAAATGTAACACTGTGGGTTTTAATACATGCAAGGAAGGTTAAAACTATCCAATTTTGATCTTTTTCTATTATTTTAGGTAACACGATACTAACGCTTATTTCAGCATAAGCCTTGGTGCTTTGATGATTGGAGGCAAGGTAGCAAATTTTACCACATGTACAAAATAGTCATGAGACCACATTTTAAGGCAGTGATGAAAACACAGTTTCAAACTTATCTATTTATACCACACACAAAACAAAGTTTGACTTTTGAATATAATGATTTCATAATCACAGGCTACAACCTCAGTATCAGCAACATCCATTAGAAAAACTCAGCATTGTCTTTTCTTGTTAAAAAGACATTTAATGAGTGTTGGTTATAAAATGATATTAGGAGCTGGCCAGCTCCAGAATTTAAATTTGTCCACATTCCAGTGCATTGCAGGGTAATTAGTTTTGAATATCTAAATCTGAACCCACTCTAAGGTCCGAAGGCAGTCCTTCCGTTTAGGATCCCTTTCAAGCAAAATCATGCTTTTCCCATGATTTAAGCACAGGAGAATAGAAAATCCCATAAAAATAACTGCTTTCTCAGTGATTCCACCATTTAAAAAACTGATTCTGAATCCCTTGCAGTTGGTGGATGCTGCTGATCCAAATCCAGCTATAACCCCAGCACTGACTGAACCTATGCCGTTCCGGTTACAGACCTGACCTGGAGCTAAATCCTGTTAGAGTGATTGCCTTCAGAGTCCTTTTTTGTATGAGCTTAAAAACTGCATCTTTATAAAGTACTCTTGTTAGTACATTACTTTTCTTCCTTTAAAAATCAATCTGAAAGTCAGTTAAATCTTTTAACAATACTATTCTTTTTAAAGAGAGAATTGGAGCATCCTAATAACCTGGCTCTGTTCTGGAACTATTTTTAGGTTCTTCCTAACCTTTTATTCCAATCTTCACAGATAAAACAACATTTATTTGCCTAGAAACATGTATTTACTGCCATTGGGACAGCCTAGGATTGCCTGCCTTGCATCCAGCTACCACTCAGAAGGGTGCAGGTACACTGGAGGTCCTGTGCCATCTCTGCCAAAGCCACATTGCTGTCACAGATGCTCACAGTATCTGCAGTGGCAGTGGGCATCTCGGTGTGGGAAACTGAACTGAGTCCCTAAGCACTGCTCCAGACACACAGGGTAGAATTCAGCATGGAATTAAAAGGCATGTTTTAGGTGTCGACATACCAAGTAAGTGTCCAAGCTCCAACTATGGGCAATGGAGGGCTAGTAAAAAAAAGTGGTGAGGACCAGATGACTTTTTACTGATCTGCTCAGCATATCTTAGGGTCCAGTAACTGTACTTACTGCAGATTCGATTCAGTTGCCTAAAATTGGTGCTTTGGGCTACTAAGATGCATAAATGCTGCAAATGTGACATAGGCCGTGGCAAATCCAAGTGTTTCTGGACCTGTTTGCAGCAGGAAAATCTGAGTTTCAAGTGACATCAGACAACTATGTTAAGCAACTGAATCAAGCCCTTCTGTTACACTGTGAATTTAGACTCCAAGATGACATGCAGACACTTATTTTTATGTATCTGATCTGGAACTAACTCTAAAAATTGTGTCCAATAGCAAATTCACTCCTAGAGCCCAGTTTTCCTGTAACTCTCACAAGTCTGAATCAGAAACAGCACAAAATGTAAATTGAATTACTTTGATGTACAACTGGGAACCACCTGTTTGGCCTCTTTTTCTGTTACAGTCCAATAATAGTATAGATTTTACAATTCTGCAAATCATAGGCTTAGTCTTGCCACTCCAAGCACCAAATCAAACCCAATTCCAGATTAAGGCATGAACATCAAAGAGAAATTTCTACTACTCCTCCTCCTTCCTGCACAGTATCTTGCTCAGCCATTTAGGGAATTAACTGCACAGTCCATGTACACCAAATCAAGTACCTGCAAAGGAATTTTTCTATTCTGCTTCTGTTTATTCCTTAATAGGAATTAACCTTTGTGAAAGAGCTGTTGATGTGCCTTCCTATTCCACACGATGTTTATAAGAAGCACCTTAGCAATCTTGACAGTACCAATATTTAATGAAATGGATTTCTTTTACTTTTTGCATTGCCACACAGGTTATTGGTTTAAGAAATTTAGTTTAATTTTATTTCCAAGTATCTCAGCATTTCACATGTCTTTTTAGTATCCCTCTCTCTCATCATGAGCACTAAACATATTGATACCTCCAAGGCTCTTGATACATCTTAGACATAAAGAAGAAGGATTCTTTCTGCTGCACAGAGAGAATCTAGTGCTCAAAAATATTCCGCTGTGGAAATTTTCATTCATCTTCTCTGCACAGACGCTAATTTTAAAAACATACACTCAGGTATAAATAAATGTTAGTTGTCAGTTTTCTCTGGGGAACTACATTTGTTTCTGACTGCTTAATACACCAGCAGCTTGATATTCTCTGACAGGATATGTATGTAACCCCTTGCTGTTCCTTCTCCAGTACTTCAAGAAGTCCTGGACAATATAAATAGCTGGTACCCACAACAGGTGGACACGTCAAAAACAAGTCTAGGAAATCCACCCATTTTTTTCTGGCACTATATACTGCAGCAACATAAAAGGCATTACTACTGAGCAGAAGCTTAAAATTTCTCTTAATTTGTCAACTCCCAAAGGAACCATTTGAGAACTGATGCCAAAATGTACTTCACAAGATTCTTAGAACTTTCAGAATTTCTCAAGCAACAATAGCTGAATCCTGTGAAATGCAACAACATGAAAAAGGTTTCCAAACAGTGTCTTACTCAAACCTCTTTTTTCCCCCAGTTTCTTTGCTTAATTGGAAAATGCTGAAAGTTCAAGAAATCTCTAAGTCTCCTCTGTATTATCATTTTCACTTAATTTTTTTATGTGCTCTGAAAAATAGTATTAACATTGGGAACAATATTCCAGAGCAGTACATGGTTCATATCTGGTATTTCAGACTAGTTTTTATTCCCGACCAGATTATTTTCATATGTGACTTCAAAATATCCTTCATCAATTGCTGACTCCTTTCTCCCTACCATTGTTTAAGGTCCTTGTTGTCTTCTTTTTAAAAAGGGTACATGTCATGTCCAAATTATTTTTAACTTGTGCTTTGTTACCTTTCAGTCACCTATAATTTCTGCTACTTTTGTTCAAATACAGAGAAATCGACATCAAATTTCACTTCCTAGAAATCTCATCTGCACTCTGGACCAGAGAGATCAAGGAGAGTTTTGCCCATGGGTTAGTTCTTTAGAAATTGAGAAAAGTTTTAAACATTCTTTCTGAGTCAGTTTACCCATACAGGCAGGTGATCTTGTATTTGAGGCTAAACGTTGGGGGCATTAATATCATTAAGATCACGGCTTTTTCTTACAACACAGTATTTGACGCTTAATCAAAGACATTGATTAAACTGGGATGTATGCACCCAAATGTACGCACTTCACATTTTTATGTATTACAAATACACATATATACATATATATATTTATACACAATCCAATAATAACTGGCACCTTGCACATACTTGTTCTGTCAAAATGATTAGTCAGATATTGAAATGGTTTTTTAAAATTGGATTTTTCTCAGCTTTTTTATATATGCAGATTTTATGATGTATATAATAATGTAGATTCTACCATAACCTGGACCAGATTTGCCAAAATGTCTTGCCTCTTACACTTTCTCATCCTGACTTTGCCAAGAAAGATGTTTCATTTTGACTCAAGTATGCAAGCAATATGTTGTGATATTACAGATTATCTGACTTCTGATACATGACCAAAAGCTTATCAGGAATGCAGTAAACAGCATGTATGGCCACATCATTATCTACAGACTCAGTAACTCACTGAAGAAGACAGACATGTCAGGTGTTTTCATTTTCATCATCATTTCTAACCTTTTTTAGACTGTGAATCCTTCCAAACATTCCAGCCTGCTTTCAGCATGCCTGCTACACTCTTTTGAAAGCTTTTGAATAAGCCCTGCATAGCAACTGCTCCCTGTATACTCACTCACTGTCAGGAGGTTAACTGGTAGATCTTTATTTCCTACATTTTCCTCCAGCTCCTAAAACCCTCATTCCCTCTGCCACGATAAGCAGAGACCCTACAAACACCGATTTAAGTACATGCGACCCTCACTTCCATCTCTGCATGAGATTTCTGCTGACTATTCCCTAACCACCACATGCAGCAGAGCCACATACGTTTTCTATTATGCAGGCACTGTATGCCTCCTGAGGGGCTGGAAATGCCTGGGTCTCCTTATAATAGTTATTGTCAGAGCAAAGCCCACTGGACAAAGCATGATAATTTCATCTTATAAAGAATAAACGCTACCATTCACGTAGCATAAGGAAATGCAGCTAGGCCCTGAACGCCTTTGGTATTCAAAATTCATAGCAATCCTTGTACCTAAAAATTATATCGAGTGTGAGATTTCTTATAACTAATCCTGATTTTATGAGGATTTCACTCATCCATCACAACCTTCAGAAAAATAGAATTTACCTATGCTTATTTTTAGACATGAAGGGAAAGAGGATTTCATTTTAACAAGCTTTAAAGAACAACTTGTGAAGCCAAAAATAATTTCCAGTAATAATACACTCAAACTTCAAAATGTTTAATGCTAAATCCTAAAAGTACTAGACAGCAAGTTTTACTATTTTAGTTACATGAAGGGTTTGTATTTGCATGAAGGTTCTGTGGTCTTGATGAGCATATCATTGCAAAAGTCAGTTTTTAACTTACCATGAAATTTCACAACAGGAAATCACCTAGTTGTAGATATGAAATTTGTTTACTACTTTACCTATAAATCACTATTTCTAGAGAGCATATTTTAAGATCCCCAGCACCTGAAGTTCATTAGTTCATTTGCTTCATTAGTCTGGTGGACTGTAAAGATTCTCATGTGTAGAAGGTATTCTGGTCTCCTTTTATTTTTACAGTTATTTGTATATCTGATTTTTTTTTTCTCATTAAAAGTTTTTATGTTTAAAAAACTTTTTCTTTCATTCTGATCAAATTTGACTTATAGATTACTGAAAAAGATATTACAAAGTCTGAGTGTGTCATGACAAGTGAAAAAACACATCTCTAAATATAGACAGTTTGTCAAGAGTCTTTGTGTAATAGTTTTGGATTAGAGTGCTGGCAAACTTTGCTCCTCTGTCTTTTTGAAGACAGTAGTCTTCAGAACTGGCTTGTTCCTTCCAGTAGATCTCCAATTGAGCTAAGAAACCAGGTTTCCTCTTTCTACACTGAACAGTTCACTTTTTCACTTTTTTTTTTTTT